>CABFVX010006103.1:6214-22279 GCA_902151425.1 Timema shepardi
GGGGGGGGGGGGGGGTGTTTGGCAAGATGGCCACATGGTCACTTTATGATGTCTCGTCTCCGACCATGTTGGGAGATGTCATTTTAGCCAATATGACTACCTCATCAAAGTTTTATAGACATTTTAAAATAAACATTTCAGAAAATCTGCCTTTGTGTTCTCAATACCATACATACCATACATACCATACATTCCATACATAAAATATATACTATATGTACCATACATACCGCATATAACATATATACCATACATTTAATACATACCATACATACCTTACATATAATACATACTATATGTACCATAAATACCATACATACCAAATATACCATACATACATACCATACATACCTAATCACGCCGTCCCCTAGTGGGGTAGGCAAGAAGCTGTGCACATATATAGCTCAAAAAACAACTGCATATCACATCCTCACTAACTTCCTCCACACTTCCCTGTCCTTGCATACTCCCCTCACTTCAACAACATCCACACACCGAGTCATACATGCTCTTCTATTATTAAAACTCTCAATGTTTCTCTTTTTCACACTTTTATCTACCCCATTTAACCACGTCTTACATGGCCTACCCCTTTCTTTTGATCACATATATATGGTTCATCAGTCGATACACACACATCCTCTCATCATGTCAACTTCAGTTCAAGATACCGGTTAGATCAGGTAAACCAAAATAAACATTTCTCGTCTCGAAGCTACACCAGCTCCTTACAGGCAGAGGGCGTATTGTGACTATTCAAGAGGCAGTGCCTTCGTGAGAGTAGGATCTGGAATCACCCGGCTTTCACGTGTCTCTCACGTGTCCCTCACTTGTCTCTCACGTGACTCTCACGTGTTCTCCGCGTGTCTATCAAATGTCCTTCACGTGTCTCTCACGTGGCTTCACACATAGTAATCCAGCAAAGCATGTTTTTTTATTACAAAAGTATCTGAAAATGGTGCCAGCCATATCTTGGTTTTATCCTGCTTTCACTAAAAAAAATAACCTTCATGACAAAACAAAAAGTGAGAAGGAATATTTGAAAACAAGTTCTTCCATAATAGTTTGGTCTATTTAAAAATAACTGTCCAGAAATTCTTATCCTGGTTCTAGCCAAGCCCCTATAATTACCCCCTATCCCCTATCTCGAGCTAGTTCTATCCAGTCCACCTCATTATATCCTATCTCTTTCAGATCCAGTCTAATGTTATCCTCTCAGCTGCTTTTAGGTCTTCCCACTGGTGTCTTCCCGATGGTGTCTTCCCAAAGATCTCTTCCCACTGAGTTCACCAGTCAACGGCTTGAACATTGTTTTGGATATTTCCATTCAACGTCATGTCTAGCCCACCTTAACCTTCAATATTTGACTACTATAACGTTTACTTGTGAAAAGTACAGTGTATGTAACTCAGCATTATGTAACCTTCTGCAGTTTCCACTATCTTCATCTCTTTTTGAACCAACTATTTTCCTAAGTACAATTTTTTATTTAAATCATATAATTTGAAATGAAAGAATATCATATTTGTGATATAAAACCATTGTGTTTTTTTTTCTTCAAAAAGATAAACCTTTAAGTTTTATTTATTCCTTCTTGATAAATTGTAAATGTTTCTCATAAATAAAACTTACGATCCTTTCTCTCGCCCTGATATTATCTCTTAGGAACAAGTTTCTCCACTCAAAAACAATCTCCTGAGAAAGTTCCGGTCCGGAAGAAGAATCTCCTCGGAGCTGTGGCGGTGTTTGGGAGCGGAGTGTTTTAGTTCCCGCCTCCGCCTCCAGAGCTCTCTCTCTCTGCCGTCTCGAGACGAGGTGAGTCCGACGAGGAAGGTCTTGTGATCTGGGTTTTATAGCAGTCATTACCTCTAAGAAACCAGATTAAACCTTGCCTTAGAATGCAGCATCCTCTGCATGGCTAGTCTTTAGAATAGACACCAACTGATGCGACCGAAACACAAATAACTGTAACTTAATAGTTTGAATTCTAACTATTTCTGTTGAAAAATTAAAATTACCTCAAATATAGCAATTTGGGAACAAATATAAATAGTACCTTTTTTATTGTTTAACGTAGCGAGAAAGCATGTGTAGCGCATCGTACCATTAATTCAATCAAATATTGAGATATTGACGTACTAAACCACTTTAACAATGGTTGTTATCTATGAACAACATAGTGTACTACTGGATATAGTCGGGGACCTGGTGGTCTAGGGGTAAGGTGTCAGACTTCTATGCTGGCGGCCGGGGTTCAATCCTCGGTCCCGGCACAGATCTATCTGATTACCAAACCCTTCCTTCACCTCTGACAAGACATCTTGTGAATGTGGGGAATGCCAGGCCTCCACCGTGGTTCGGATTCCACGTTAAACTGTAGGTCCTCCATTTCATCTCACAATCACCCTACCATTACACATTAGCGTAAGTNATGTGGGGAATGCCAGGCCTCCACCGTGGTTCGGATTCCACGTTAAACTGTAGGTCCTCCATTTCATCTCATTATCACCCTAACATTACACATTAGCGTAAGTGCGTATAACCCGAACGGGTAGTAAGACGCGGTGCCAATAATAATAATAATAATAATAATAATAATAAAAGTTTCGAAAAAGGAACCAATGTTTATAAAATAGTTTAAAGCGATGGTATGTACTTCATTCGTCATATGTTTACACTTTCCCATTTTCTCACGTTCTATCGTGAGGTTAAGTTTGGGAGATGATACCATGAGACCAAACAGGGAAGGGTAGAAGATGAATTCTAACTTGTGTATGTAGATAAAGTTTTGTTTATATGGTTAATACGATTTATCCCTTTTCAATAATTTATTTCTGAATTTTCTTGACTTTCTTAGAATGTTTTCTTTTACTTGAATCTTATTGACATTTATTGAAGATAAAAAACCAATTTTGTTATTTGAGATAGTATTTTTTGGGCGGTGGATATTGATAAAAGAAAGAAAGCACTAGGTTCCGAAGTGATAATCATTTAGTAAATATTTTCTCCATGAAAGTTCTTCTAAAGTTTACAATATGACTTTTAACATAAGTAAATTATTTTATTATTGAAAAAAACTTTCACTGATATTAGAATACAAAAGTTATGTTCTCTTAGGGATATTTTGATGCGACAAATTTTCAGCTACAATTCAATTGTTTATTATTATTAGCATCACGTCTTACTACCCGTTCGGGTTATACGTACTTACGCTAATATGTAATGGTAGGGTGATAGTGAGATGAAATGGAGGACCTACAGTTTAACGTGGGATCCGAACCACGGTGGATGCCTGGCATTCCCCACATTCACAAGATGTCTTAGTCAGAGGTGAAGGAAGGGTTTGGCAATCAGATAAATCTGTGCCACGACCGAGGATTGAACCCAGGCCGCCAGCATAGAAGTCTGACACCTTACCCCTAAACCGCCAGGTCACCGTTAGGCTCAGGAGAACCAATAAAGTCTCAGAACCGACCATCTCGAATCAGTGCGCATGCGCTGTAGAGCTAGAAGCGAGCAGACAGCTTCGTTGTCCGTTGTGAGGAGATTTGTAATAACCAGTCAATGTAAAGCTTGTTTATCGAGAGCGCTATAATTTGTAAACATACATCGGGAGAATGATCTAAAATATATGTCTATCTATTTAGAAAATGAAACATGTTGTTAATGATCTGTTCTATGTTTGCATCGCAATGCAACATGGGTCAACATACAGCGTATGGATTGCTGTGATACTCAAACAGAGTCTACTTTCTATTTGCGGCGAGCGTTGGGAATCAAGCCTGAGTCTTGCACTACCGAGGACATTTCTGAAGAAGGAAAGAAAGTTGTCGCTTCACTAATAAGATATCTCTCCGGCTTGTTAAAGGCATCTGCACGTGACATCAGTCTTAAAAACCAGCAGAAACCATAGCACCCCCAATTATTGGCACGTCTTGGGGATTGTATGAAAAGGGGGCGGGGGGAGGGTTGTTCCCACAAACTTCCAGCCTCAAACATGATGTTTATACTCCAGGGGAGGTGGGGGGGATTCCCCGGTCGAAGAACCCCCGGGATGTTACCGGGGAGAGAACATTTCAATTGGCCGTTCTCTCTAACTCCCCCCCCTCCCCCTCCGCTAACCCCCTGCACCTGCTGCAGATGAATAAAACATCCGACAATCAACGGACCCCCTACATACCCCCTCCATCCACCCACCCCCTCTCTCCTCTCACGAATTCTCCACTTCCCTAATACCGCTCCTGATTTACTGAATTCATCTGTACCTCGGCGCTATTGCTGATTCTGTACACTTTACACTAAAATAGAACTAGAAAGTTTTTTTCCTTCGATTTAAAAAAAGTTTGTAATACCAACAGCTAAATGAAAAAAGTCTCCTTTTTATATATAGAAATTCACTCGTTTAAATTTATTTCTATTAAAAATACACGTTGAACAGTTCCTGTTTATCTTTAGCTGCTTAACCTATTTTGAATAGTTATAATATATTAGTGGCAAGTAGTTTGTTGGCTATTGTTAATTTGGTAAGTGTATTTAGTGGCAAGTAGTTTGTTGGCTATTGTTAATTTGGTAAGTGTAATTAGTGGCAAGTAATTTGTTGGCTATTGTTAATTTGGTTAAGTGTATTTAGTGGCAAGAAATTTGTTGGCTATTGTTAATTTGGTAAGTGTATTTAGTGGCAAGTAGTTTGTTGGCTATTGTTAATTTGGTAAGTGTATTTAGTGGCAAGTAATTTGTTGGCTATTGTTAATTTGGTTAAGTGTATTTAGTGGCAAGTAATTTGTTGGCTATTGTTAATTTGGTAAGTGTAATTAGTGGCAAGTAATTTGTTAGTTACTGTTAATTTGGTTAAGTGTATTTAGTGGCAAGTAATTTGTTAGTTACTTTTAAATTGGTAAGCGTATTTAGTGAAGACTAACTTGTTGGATACTTTGTCTGGCGACTGGTTGTGTTTTCAAGTGGTTCATTATGGACGATAAGAGATGACAATATAATCCTGGTTATCTGCGAGGACAAAAGAGGATCGTAGAACTTGTCAGAGTTCGTTTATTACCGAGCAGTTTGAGGAGAACCACGCCCTGCAAATAAACAACACGATAATACCCCACGTTCTCGCTGCCCCTCAGGAGATAGGCCACCGGATGAACCCCACATTAACGTGGACTGAACAAGCTACTGCCATGTTTAAAAAAAGAGAAGATGGAAATATTATATATATACCCTTTTCCCCCCTTGAAAGTAGAGGTTACATGTTATCACAAGAACTTCCTTTGATTCTTTTCTTTCTCTTCGCCTTCAACTCTCTTATTTTTATTGATCTTAGGGAAATTAATTAATTAAATTAATTTAATTAATTAATATTTAGCACCGCGTCTTACTACCCGTTCGGGTTATACGCTTTAAGTACTAATTACGCTAATGGATTAGGATTTGGGAAGGTTAAATTAGAGGAAGTTAACCCGCATTTGCGTGGAGGGAGAGTGGAAAACCATTTTAGGAAAAACCACCCCCCCCCAGTTCACCCGACCGGAGATTCGAACCTCGATCTCCCCGTCCTCAGAAGTCGTGCTTCAACGTGACAAGCGCGTTAGCCGACTACGCCACCGAGGCGGGTCTTAGGGAAATGATTGAAAGAAATCTACACTACACATAATCCCTCAATACAGCACTGTCCCAGGTTCAAACCTCGAACCAGATATGTTCTTAATGAAAGTGTAGGAACTGCACTCTTGGGTTTGTTTCACCAAAAAGTTCATCATCTAACATCCACGTTTATCAAGTCACATATGATGAAGTCATTTTCAGACACGACACTAAAACAGGTTACAAACTAAAATTAGTATATTCTGTAAATTGAAAAGTGACATCTGGACATGGTAATCGAACCCAGAACCTTTGTCTTAGTACGCCAATGCTCTAACCACTGAGCTATCCAGGAATCGTCCCGTGCCCAGGGTGATTCTTTCACCCATATTTTAAGGCAAATTCTGTGATGGACGTGTGTAAATCGTCGGCTACAAATGTGTGATTTTATTAAGATCACGAGCTATCAGATAACGCAACCACCTTCGACTCGGTAGCTCAGTTGTTAGAGCATTGGCGTACTAAGCCAAAGGTTCCGGATTCGATTCCCGTGTCCAGGTGTAGTTTTAAATTTACAGAATATGACATCTATGTGTGGGTATAGCCGTAGTTAACAAATTAAATAACTTTGCTGTTTAATCCGTCATGAACTGGACATGGGAATTGAACCCATGTTCGATCCCCACGTCCAAATGGTCATTTTTTCACTTAATTAAACCATTATATCTACCCATCATTGGAAATAATTGTGTTTTTATTAGGAGTTAGAGTAAATTACGTTTCATCGAGTGCAAAATGATCAATACATTCTATGGAACGGTTTCGTTTACAACGTTTAAATTATAATATTCTAATTGTGTTAGTAAACCAAGATCTACAGATTGAGGTGCAAGAGCAAAGGTTTCAGAATAGTTTGGTCTTTCCTGGATCTTCACATCCCGGGAAGGTGTATCGAGATTATTTCCTTAGTGGTTTTCTACCTTTTCCTCCACGTAAATAAGAGTGCAATTCTTCTTAATATTACCTTCCTCATCCTCACCCCTGACGATTAGTGAGACGCGATGCACCAAAATACTCAACTTTTATTTTATATAATCGATCGTGCAAGGACTTGATGGAAAGGAAAAACATATATGTATTATTATTATTATTATTAGCACCGCGTCTTACTACCCGTTCGAGTTATACGCACTCACGCTAATGTGTAATGGTAGGGTGATTGTGAGATGGAATGAAGGACCTACAGTTTAACGTGGAATCCGAACCACGGTGGAGGTCTGGCATTCCCCACATTCACAAGATGTCTTGTCAGAGGTGAAGGAAGGGTTTGGTAATCAGATAAATCTGTGCCGGGACCGAGGATTGAACCCCGGCCGCCAGCACAGAATTCGGACACCTTACCCCCTAGACCGCCAGGTCACCAATCAAATATGAAAGGCAGACAAGTTTACAGCAGGCCTTGTTAAGAATAGTATGTTTCCTTTTTTTGAAAACTCGATATTATTAAGTTTATCTGTTTTTGGTTGAATTATGAAATTTTATATATCATAAATTACATATTCTTGATACTGCTAGATAAATTCTTATGATATTTAAATTGTAATATTATATAGATCTTGTAGTTGTTTATTGTATTATACTATATTATTTGCAATAGTAAATACATTTAATTGTTTTTTATTTATTTGAGGTATTTAACGTACACTGAACCTACTGATTATATAAGCAAACGAAAATGTCTATAAGAAAAACAAATGTTTACCAATTTTGTCAGGAAAGGTATTTTCACATAGCTCCCAGTGTTATTTCACACGTCACAATCAACATGTGGGGAAGATGCTTTAACCCCAACCCCCTCAGGTAGTTGTGCTGTGGATTTTTATCGCTCATGAAAAATCCGTCGACCCCGGCCAGGTTTGAACCCACGAAAGTTGGGTCATTATGTAAGAACTTTGCCCCAAGACCACNTGCCCCAAGACCACCGAGATTCATAATTACTGATATAATTATTAATTTAGTAATTTCACTTAGGGCCGGTCTTATGACTACCAGATACATATTGCTATCGGGAGGTAAAGTTAGCTACCAGATAAAGGTTATCAGACACTTTAATATTTTACGCGTCTTATGAACTGAATTTATCTGCCGGATAGCTATCTGTAGGATAAATCTATTTTTATTCAGAACACGCAAGGTTGGTACTGTTTTTACTGGTGAGCGCATGCGTATAAGCCCTGCTGCTACCGCTACAACCTGGCTAGTGGCTACAACGCTCAACATTTGTTAAACGGGTGCAAGGAAACAGATGACGTCACGTGGGCTCAGAAGATAAGATGTGTTGCAAGTACTAATTTCGGTGTCTGCCAAAATGTGGGTAATAGTTGGGTACAACCTTTACAAAATTTCATGTATTGTACTCACATTTTGATATTGTTCTTATATAAATATAACTCTACAAATAGTTGTCAGTTTATATAAAAGTTAATTAAATGTTTTAACATTATATAGTTAGAACCTGGGCCTGATCTTACTAAACACGTGAACCAAGATTTTAACCTAAAAACAGATTCTGATAGATGAAACCTCATGAAAAACAACGCGTCAACTATGGCAACAACCATTTTAACTTCCAGATAAAAGCTATCAGATACTTAAACCTCCCGATAAAAATGTGATGGATAAATACATTTTATCTGGCAGATAAAGGCTATCTGGCTATCATAAGATGCACTCTTAACTTATCCACCAGATATAAATATTTATCCGCCAGATAAATATTTATCCAGGAGTCATAGACCGGCCCTTAGTTCTGCCAGGATATATAAAAAGTAATTGCACCGCGCCTTGCCACCCGTTCGGGCGGTACGCGTAAGTACTGATTAACATAATGTGCTAGGAATGGGGAAGGTTGAATTTAGTGGAAATGTAACTTCATAAGTGTGGCTGAAAAGTGGAAAACCTCTCAGTGCAACAGATCTGAATTCGATACTCGATATCGACAGCCCAGGATATTTAGCGAGCGACGTCTTAGACATGTCGATAAGTGATTCCTTCTGACAAAATATTACATATTAATTTTTTATATCTTAAAAAATATATCTATAACTTAAAATTTTAGTCCTTTCCTACATTTATCTCAGCTCAGATGACTATAATTACTATAGGGACATGTTTATTTGTGAGTGTTTTATTAGGTTAGGTTGCACTGTTAAATTTTGTGTCTATACAATGTACATTAAAATTCTATCCCAAGTCTTGATAATATAACCTTTATAAATATTAGAATAAAAATGTGTTGCCTAAAAGTACTACTACTATTACTACTTTTACTTTCGTGATGTCTTTTGATGTTTGACAAAGCAGAAATGTGATATCTATTTTAGAAGAATACGCGTCTATAATGAATAATTCTGTTCAACAATATGTATACAATATAACGAATAAAGGCTTATATCGCCAACGGCACAGATATATATATATATATAACATCATTATTTCACTTAGAAAATGTTCAGAATAATCTCCAGATAACACGAATAATAAATACTTTGAGTATACATGGATAACCATTTTATTTCCACAATATATAACAATTTGTTTTAATCAGTTTTACTATAGTTTTAAATTGTAAAGACTTTCAAATAATTGATATTTCTAGCGTAGAAAATTATCCCGAACTCCACGGAATGAATTGAAATCCATCTCTTACCACCTCTTTTTTTTTTCTCGAGTAGATATAGACTCCCGCCTTATCCAGACAGGTATATAATTTCAGGTCTAGCTGTAACTTCAGTGTAACTACGACCATCGAGTGAGTCTGACTTCTAAATAACGTTTTGATCTCTTTGAGAATATGTTTTATAATGATCTAAATTATACGATCGATGAAATTGCTCAAGGAATACAATACAAAGACAAATATCTCACTTGAAAAGTGGGCTAAGTAACTTGAGTTTTTTTCTTTCAAATACACAGAATGTTTTAAAGGTCATTCCACAAAACTACGTGACATCAAATATTTACTTTATTGGCAAAGATTTTATAAAGTATTAACAAGCATTGCATACACAATGTAAGGTTAAGTGAGTAAAGTGCTTTCTATCGTTTTATTTTTATATAATAACTCTTTTAAATCTATTGAGAAACAAAATACGCAATGTTTCAACCGTAATAGAATGCATGCAACATTTATTAACTATTTTTAGCTAAGTAATAAATTATGACAATTTAAGTTAACCTTGGACTTTGATGTGCTAAATAAAGCAACTCATAAAATGTTTATACACAGTTTAGGGAATGTAAAAATTAAAAATGTAGTTTCTACAACTTATATCAAATATACTTCGCGAGCGTTAGATATGCTCTACTGGTAGGTAGGTAATTGTCACCCCTCACATTATATACCTGACTATAAAGTAGGTAATTATTATTATTATTAGCACCGCGTATTACTACTCGTTCGGGTTATACGCAAAGTAGGTAATTGTCCACTTCTCTCTCACAATGTGCCTGACTAGAAGGTTAACTAGTAGCTAATTATTCACCTCTAGCACTATATTCTTGACTGGAAGGTTACAAGTTGTTCGTTTCCAGAACAACAAGTACTCCAGTTAATGTTTTTCTTGTTTTATTATAAACGAGGGTATATTTGTTTTTACTGAGAGTTTGTTTGGTATTTCAATAAAATAGTCTGATACTTTTACCCAATATTTATGTATAAAACTTTTTTCGATAAAAGAACTAGAGAGTAAATTGGTTTGAACGTAGCCCCCGGCTAAAAGTAGGAAGTGGATACCCGTATCCTGTCCTATATAGCGTGGGTCGGGGTTTGACTCCCACCGCTCCTCCCAGCTCAGGAAAGGTAAAGCAATGCAACTGCGAGAGGACACATCGTTCACCTACTTGTGAACATTCCTCACTAACTTGTAGTTGAAAGATGTATCCAGGGACGACTGTGACCATGATCAAGGTTTATTTGTAAAAAACCTTTATTTTAAGATGCACCCTATTTAAAAAAATATCTTATTCATGTTTAGTGGTACTGAACGCTAATATAAACGGCTCAAGTAGCCTTAAAACTGATATGTACTGTATGTACTGTATTTAATACAGTTACAAATGAAGTAAACACATATTGTGCTGTGCACATTGCACAGTTACAATTGAATTAAACACATCTTGTGCTGTGCACATTGCACAGTTACAATTGAATTAAACACATCTTGTGCTGTGCACATTGCACAGTTACAATTGAATTAAACATATCTTGTGCTGTGCACATTGCACAGTTACAATTGAATTAAACACATCTTGTGCTATGCACACTGCACAGTTACAAATGAATTACATTACCAACCATGTGCATACGAAGTTTGAAGCTTGTCAGCAATTATTACATATGTTGTAATGGAGATTATATTTTCTTAGTGGCTTCTTCTTGACCGAGTGGTTAGTGAGGTTGACTACATTTATAAACCTAGCTCTGGCGTTGACTCCAAGATTTCTGTACTTGCTTGCTTTTAGTTTGGGTATATTAACCAAATATAGAAAACTTGTGGGGGGTGAGCTCTAATTATAAAATTTTAGGTGGTGAGCATTGGCGTACCAAGCCAAAAAGATACCGGGTTCGATCCCCATGTCCAGGTGTCATTTAAAAAAATAATTAATAATATTGTATTGAGATGCCGTTATCACCGTTGTTAACTAATATAATAGCTTAGCTATTTAATTCACCATAGGTCGAGATAACTTGTTAGTATTGTATTGAAATAATTGCACATGTTTCGTTGGCCGCACAGTCTAAGGCATCACTTTCACAGTTGAATAGACTGCCAACGACAGGAAGATAGGTGTGCGAATCCATACCCCGTGTACTAAGTTTTTTTATTAAAGGGTTTTCCACTCTCCCTCCACTCAAATGTGGGTATACTTCCTATATATTCAACCTTTCTCATGCTTAACTTAGAAACGTTATTATTATTATTATTATTATTAGCGCCGCGTCTTACTACCCGTTCGGGTTATACGCACTTACGCTAATGTGTAATGGTAGGGTGATTGTGAGATGAAATGGAGGACCTACAGTTTAACGTGGGATCCGAACCACGCTGGAGATCTGGCATTCCCCACATTCACAAGATGTCTTATCAGAGGAGAAGGAAGGGTTTGGTAATCAGATAAATCTGTGCCGGGACCGAGGATTGAACCCCGGCCGCCAGCACAGAAGTCCGACACCTTACCCCCTAGACCGCCGGGTCACCGTTTATTTACTGTCAACGATTTCTACTCCTAGTGATTTTGGTACTAGCGTCGTATTCACTCAATATTTTAAGAACTTTAATTTGAATATTTAATAGATCATAATAATAATAATAATAATAGTAGTAGACCTAAGCTCGGTGTTCACTTACATGTTGAGAACAGTTTCTAATTGGTGGGAAGGTGAGCTGGTTGCCTAGCTAATTGTCGCAGGGGTATTTGTGTGTTATCATACACTGAACCCGGCTCACCTACTCTCACCACACACAACCTTAGCGCAACAAGGGACCATAACAAATAATAAATGTATCTTGCTCGTTAAGAATTGATTGTATCGCGTCTATCCCAGGGGCGTGACACGAACTACGCGGGCCTTGGCGCAACATTTGTTAATTGACCCCCTAAATAAAAAGGTTATTTTTACTTAAAGTGGGTGACCTGGTGGTCTAGGGGTAAGGTGTCAGACTTCTGTGTTGGGGGTCCGGGGTTCAATCTTCGGTCCCGACATAGATTTATCTGATTACCAAACCCTTCCTTCGCCTCTGACAAGACATCTTGTGAATGTGGGGAATGCCAGATCTCCAGCGTGGTTCGGATCCCACGTTAAACTGTAGGTCCTCCATTTCATCTCACAAATCACCCTACCATTACACATCAGCGTGAGTGCGTATAACCCGAACGGGTAGTAAGACGCGGTTCTAATAATAATAATAATAATAACTTCCACATAGGTGGGCACGTGAACTAAACGCCAATCCTATCTAGTCTGGTTTGTCAGGGACGGGAATCCCAGCCGGGTGCATTGAAGGGGATTTCATCTTAGTGGTTTTCCCATCCACACAAATGCATGCACATTTCCTCTGAATTCTACCCTCTACCATCCCGACTACTTTAGAAGGATCGTTTGGACGAGTGAAACTCGGACGAGAAGTAAGATAGGGGAGAGAATAAAACAAAACAACATCGAGGTCATAATTTAACACACACACACGTGAGCATGAAGTTAAAGGTGTAATTATAGTTTATTCAAGTTCTGGGAGAGGTCGGGGATCAAGTCTCAGTTAGAAGTACGGAGGTGGTTTTTTCCTAAATGGTTTCCCAATTTCTCCTCACACACGCTTACCCCATATTCCTCTATTCTACTCCATCATTGTACTGGGATATTCTGGACGGGTAGTAAGACACGGTGTGCTATATACTGTTACTGACAGGTAGTAAGACACGGTGTGCTATATACTGTTACTGACAGGTAGTAAGAATACGGTGCGCTATATACTGTTACGGACGGGTAGTAAGACACGGGGCGCTATATTAAGTAAGTATTGAGATGAGTCTCATTTCCATTCCTGGGTTGTCGCTCAGTTTTTAGGACAGCGGCGCTTAATCTTATTTGTGTCACGGACCCCTGTGAGAATCTGACAAAGCCCATGGACCCCCTTACAATAAAAATGGACGTAAACACACATTCAGAAAATTTTGCTTACTATCTATCTCTTTAATATAAAAGTGTCCACCCTTGTAAACCCAAAATCGACCTTTTTTATTGGTCAAAATTCCCATTTGAGGGTTCTAATAGCAATGAAATGACCTCAAGATGGGCAACCTCTAGTAAAATTTCCGAATTTTAAACCAGTGTCGACTCTTATTGACCCAATATCAACCTTTTTCATTGGTCAAAATTAACAAATTAGAGTTTTAATAGCAATTAGATGACTTGAAGATGTGCGACCGCTAATAAAATTCAGATTTTTTTTTTCAAACTGGAAGTTGTTTTTAATCTTTTAACCAAAAATATGAATTTTCAAAAAAATGAAATTATAAATTATTTACTCAAGGCCAAAATAAAGGTTTATTTAATTGTTACGTAATTTTCTAGTTTACTTTATTGGAGTGTAAATTTATTACATTCACATGGGAATAATATACCAACAATCTTTACAACGAATTAAGTCTCTCACTTCTCATTTTGATGCAAAAATTCAAAGTGTGTGACTCCAGAGTGAACTTTAGTGACTGTTCAAAAGTAAAAAGTCAATGAAAAGGCTGCTATTGTTTATCTTGAATAAGAAGTTGAAATTGTCGAGTAGTCTTCAACAGTGAAGCACGCGTGTCATCTTTGATATTCAATCTATTTCTATTTATCGTTTTGATGACACCAAGTAATGTGATGACTACCCCGACTGTTGAAGAAACAGGAAACTTTGTAATTGAACCCAAGCTTTGATCTACAATTTGTAATTGAACCCAAGATTTGATCTACAATTTGTAATTGAACCCAAGATTTGATCTACAATTTGTAATTGAACCCAAGCTTTGATCTACAATTTGTAATTGAACCCAAGCTTTGAGCTACAATTTGTAATTTAACCCAAGATTTGATCTACAATTTGTAATTTAACCCAAGATTTGATCTACAATTTGTAATTTAACCCAAGATTTGATCTACAATTTGTAATTTAACCCAAGCTTTGATCTACAATTTGTAATTGAACCCAAGCTTTGAGCTACAATTTGTAATTTAACCCAAGATTTGATCTACAATTTGTAATTGAACCCAATATTTGATCTACAATTTGTAATATTTTTGTCTTCGGTTCATGGACCCCCTGAAGCCCACCCACGGACCCCAGTTTAAGAATCCCTGCCTTAGTAGTTCGTTGACAGGAACTTGAAGGAAACGGATTTCAAAAATTCAAATCTGCATGTACCTTAATTTTTAAACAGCACCATGTCACCCTCAAATATCTCTCTCCCTTTCCCTAGGTTTTCCTACACTGTTTCGCAGCTTTGCTTCGAGTTCTGAAGTTAGGTTTGGTTAGGTTAGGTTGGGTTAGTTTAGTTTAGGCTAGTTTAGGTTAGGTTTCGTTAGGTTAGGTTTGGTTAGTTTAGTTTAGGTTAGTTTAGGTTAGGTTAGTTTAGGTTAGTTTAGGTAAGGTTAGGTTTGGTTAGTTTGGGTTGGATTAGTTTAGGTTTGGTTGAGTTGGATTAGTTTAGGTTTGGTTGAGTTGTGTTAGGTTAGGTTATGTTGGGTTAGGTTAGTTTAGGTTAGGTTTGGTTTGGATTAGTTTAGGTTAGGTTAGTTTAGGTTAGTTTAGGCTAGGTTTGGTTAGTTTGGGTTGGATTAGTTTAGGTTTGGTTGAGTTGGGTTAGGTTAGGTTATGTTGGGTTAGGTTAGTTTAGGTTAGGTTTGGTTTGGATTAGCTTAGGTTAGGTTAGTTTAGGTTAGTTTAGGTTAGGTTTGGTTAGTTTGGGTTGGATTAGTTTAGGTTTGGTTGAGTTGGATTAGTTTAGGTTTGGTTGGGTTGGATTAGTTTAGTTTAGGTTAGTTTAGGTTATGTTAGGTTTGGTTGGATTAGTTTAGGTTTGGTTGAGTTGGATTAGTTTAGGTTTGGTTGAGTTGGATTAGGTTAGGTTTGGTTAGGTGTGGTTGTATTAGTTTAGGTTAGGTTAGCTTAGTCTGGTATCAAATCAAACAACCGTTCAAAACAACCCGGACCCAATCCAAATAACTGAAAAGGTAGACGAGTCTTTGGGACTCGTTTCTACGTCATTCTTATATCCGGCCCTTGCTCGGGAGATGGCTCCCTCTTCATCCGGCGGGTGACGTGAAGCTACAGTCATCTCTGGCCAGTGATGATGGCGATCCTGTTTGTTCCATTAGCTCTCACACATGAGAGCGATATATCCTGGACTCTCGATGGACGATTCAATGTCCTGTTTGTCAAGATTGTGCGATATATGGCTCTACAGTGGTCGTAATCGAATGTTTGGCTGATCGGACCATGTGTGGATGATTAATTGTTCCACTTTACTGTCAGCTCATGTCGAGGGTTGAGATAGAACCAAGAACCTCTTTTATAAAGACCTCCAGTCCCAGATATGACTCACCTTGAGCCCAAAAATATTTTGCGTTCTTTTGTCCACACTCCATGGAAAACAAATAATTATTTCTTATGAATTATTAAAAAATCACTATTTTTATACATTTAATAGGCAATAATTAATTACCTACTTAAATAATATAATAATAATAATAATATTTAGCGCCACGTATTACTACCCGTTCGGGTTATACGCTTTAAGTACTAATTACTCAAATGGATTAGGAATTGGGAAGGTTGAATTAGAGGAAGTGAACCCGCATTTGCGTGGAGAGAGAGTGGAAAACCATTTAAGGAAAACCCCCCCCCCCAGTTCACCCGACCGAGATTCGAACCTCGATCT
>CABFVX010006103.1:25905-43279 GCA_902151425.1 Timema shepardi
CCTCTGTGTGAATGTGATGTTTCTTACACACCTCTGTGTGAATGTGATGTTTCTTACACACCTCTGTGTCCACCCTGTGTAAGAAATGTTCCCTCGCCTCTGGCTGTCTCGACTGGAAATTATGGCCTCGTTTATCACGGCCTTTGTTGGAAAGTTATGACCGGGATGAGTGTGAACTGTAAGTTATATCTCGTGAGAAGGGGGAGCACGTTTCACAGATTTGTGTGTGGTAGCGGTTGAAGGGGGTGGGGGGGGGGGGTGGAATTTAGCAGGGGGCTTGCCGCGCTACATCTTGGTATAGTCGAGATGGGTTTTCTGGCCTCATAAAGAAACCTCCACTATCTATTGTTTTAGTGCATATAAATATAGATATAATATCTACAAACTATTTCAATTGGAGTCCTCGATATCTATTACCAAGCACCCAACATTATTATTATTATTGTCAATAATGACACAGCCTTAGGAGGAGCTGTCTTCTGCATGACGTCATAGGAGGAAAGGTTGAGGGAAAGAGGAGCTTAGGAAGGAGGAGGATTCAAATATTGGATGACTCGAAGGAAAGAAGAAAACTCAGGGAGCTGAAGGAGGATGCAAAACCAATCACATTGGCGGTATAGGTTCACTGACAAAATAAATGTACCTGTCGCAAGACAGAACACCTAATAATAATCTTTATACTACTATCTAGGTAGTATAACACGTAATTTATCACAGCTACCAAGGATTTTTGTTTAGCACATCAGTTAAGTAAACACTCACTAAACATATGGGCGTGAAGTTCGCAGCCAATGATTTTGCAGACAGTGGGACTCGTTACATCCATTACAGTTTCCAACTTTTGGTCTGGGTCAGTTTTCTATTTAAGCCATATATTTTCCACTACCAGCTTGCTACAGTAGCCCCATGGCTTCTTTGGTGCTGACTGATAGCTCACAGCTGACAGCTGACGGCTTTGAAAAGCTACCAGACCAAATTATGTATCCCTACGCCAAACCATATGATCTGCAAAAACATGTTTTTAGCAGCTGTCACTTCTGACGGTCAAAATGTAAGTACATACCTAAATGTTGACTGTCAGAAGTCAGCTGTGAATTGTCACTCAGCACCAAAGAAGCCATGGGGCTACTGTAGGTCTGTCGTAGCTTCATATGCCTTACAATCCAACTTAAGACTAGATCAGACACAACAACCAGTCCCCGACTGTTAATTCATCACTGTGAAAGGGGTAACCTCATATTTTAATCAATGATAAATATTCGTCCATGTCAGGGATCGAACCCGGGACCCTTATCTCAGTTGGCAGACACGCTACAGGCTGAGCTAAGGTGTCGGATAGTAAGACTTGTGGCAGATTTAAACTTTATCGTGAGCTTAGCGTGCCACCCTTTCGCCACCCCTTGATATAAAGTTAACTCTTCTTTGTAAACTAGGTTAGGCTGAATTAAGTTAGGTTGGACACAGGAAAATGTTCATGGTAGCTGCAGAGTCCAAGGAAAAATACGTGTCTGGAACGTCATGGCATTAAGCCGCACAGTGCTGTAAACATGTTGTAACGCAGGGCACGCGTGACCTGGAAGGGCCGCAGGCCGATCACACGTCACCGGATACTGGAGTGAGTTGATGATTAAACACGTATGAAAATACACGTGGAATATTGAGGGTTGATTATTTAAAATAAAACAATACATACAACGATTAAAATACAACTAAATGAATAACTAAACAAGTCACTGAATTAAATAATAATCATAATTAAGTCTATAAATTAATAGAATAAGAAAACGTAAAATAGAATTAAATTAAATAAGAAAATTAACATCTATAAAACATTGCAATACTATTTAAATATTTACAACAGTCACAAAAATGTACAATATTAAAAAGTTCACAATAGATATAAATGTCTACAACATTCATATAGAGTCAAATTAAATCATCACTTGTCCCCGTGCACGACACACTGCGATGACCCGCGGTATACAGACGATAGACTCACCAACCCACTCGCGGACACGCCACCCACTCCTGGGCACCCTAGCCCACTCCTGGACACGCTGGTCCACTCCTGGACATGCTAGCCCCCTCCTGGTCCTGCTAGCCCACTCCCGGGCACGCTAGCCCACTCCTGGACACGATAGTCCACTCTCGGGCATGCCACCCACTCCCAGGCACGCTTGTCCACTCCTGGGCACGCTGGTCCACTCCCGGGCACGCTAGCCCGCTCCTGGACACGCTAGTCCACTCTTGAGCATGCCACCCACTCCCAGGCACGCTTGTCCACTCCTGGGCACGCTGGTCCACTCCCGGGCACGCTATCCCACTCCTGGACACGCTAGCCCACTCCTGGACACGCTGGTCTACTCACTTTACTCCACATACTCGGACTGAGGGCCCCGTGGCTATCGCCGACCGTGTGTATAAAGGGTCACAGCTAAGAGTCTAGAATCCTCCATTTCTAGAATAAAATGATCGAACCCAGACCCTTCCAAACTGGTGCCTTCTCCTCCCTACTAATCCCCCAGCCAAGTGCGACAGCCGCCGCCTAGCTGCTAGACAAGGAGGGAAACAGAAGGAACAGAGAGCGCAGTTATGGTAGACAATAAGAGCGCGCCGGTCCCACCAATCTCGTTACAACACTATTTATACACACACCGAGAGCTGCTATACCTTGAGTTTCTTACAAACGAACATTTGGAGACATTTCTAGAAAATACAACATGTTTGTTTGCGGTCCACATTGATAACATCTAATCAAATTATAAGTGTTATTTTATAATTATTTATAATCACCGTCAAAAGTGACAGCTACATCTCAAACGACTTGACGTATCAAAACATGAAACAGATATATTTTTTATAACCGTTAGAATCCTTCTCGGTGGCGTAGTTGGCTAACGCGCTAGTCATGTTGAGCTCGACTGCTGAGGACGGGGAGATCGAGGTTCGAATCTCGGTCGGGTGAACTGGGGGTGGTTTTGCCTAAATGGTTTTCCACTCTACCTCCACGCAAATGAGGGTTCACTTCCTCTAATTCAATCTTCCCCATTCCTAATCCATTAGCATAATTAGTACTCAAAAGCGTATAACCCGAAAGGGTAGTAAGACGCGGTGCTAATATTATTATTATTATAACCGTTAGACATGTCCCTTCTTAAGAAAATCGGGGTATGTATACGTTATTCATAGAGCCCCGATGGATGCGGACAGTCGCCATGATATTAGCTGCAGGGAGGTTAGAAATGTAATACTCGGGCGGATTAGAAGGGAACACTTTCGTGACGGAATTTGTAACGTTCCCCGTCACGTGGAACTCTCCTCAGATATCCAGCCTCGCCCACTAAGGGTGGATTTACTTATCGTCAATTTACAACAGTCTGATATTTCCAGTGATGCTTGGACGTCAACTTTACCCACTTCCTCCGCTAGGGCGCGTCAGAACACCCAGCTGTGCTATGTATTATCTGTGACCTACGTCGGAAAACTCAGCTGTGCTATGTATTATCTGTGACCTACGTCAGAAAACCCAGCTGTGCTATGTATTATCTGTGACCTACGTCAGAAAACCCAGCATATGCTATGTATTATCTGTGACCTACGTCAGAAAACCCGGCTGTGATATGTATTATCTGTGACCTACGTCAGAAAACCCATTTGTGCTATGTATTATCTGTGACCTACGTCAGAAAACACGGCTGCGCTATGTATTATCTGTGACCTACGTCAGAAAACACGGCTGTGCTATGTATTATCTGTGACCTACGTCAGAAAACCCAGCTGTGCTATGTAGTATCTGTGACCTACGTCAGAAAACACGGCTGTGCTATGTATTATTTGTGACCTACGTCAGAAAACACGGCTGTGCTATGTATTATCTGTGACCTACGTCAGAAGACACAGCTGTGCTATGTATTATCTGTGACCTACGTCAGAAAACACGGCTGTGCTATGTATTATTTGTGACCTACGTCAGTAAACCCAGCTGTGCTATGTATTATCTGTGACCTACGTCAGAAAACCCGGCTGTGATATGTATTATCTGTGACCTACGTCAGAGTATGATCGGTCAGTCGTTGTTTAGGTGAATGGGACTAGTTTCGTGTCGGCTGTCCGGCGGTACGGTTTCGTCAGTGTGTGTTGGAGTTGGACGCTAGTGCTGGGAAGACCCTCCGTCTCCGTTGGGTGGATTTAGCGGCAGAGGTAAGGTAGACCTCTTGACGTTATTTAATTACTATCGCTTGTACTGTCTGTTACAATGTCTCGTAATGTTTACAAACTTCAACAGTTCTAATGGGACTAAAATGAAGTAATTGACCGGTCGTGCAGAGGGAAAACTACGTGGCGTGAGACAGTTTAATATAATAAAACACTTTAATTTGATTTAATTAAGTGTTATTTATGATAATAGTTTTCTATCTGAAACTGTGATATTTGACTAATTTGTGGCCGTGATGGATATATATGTGGCAATGTTTTGGGGGACTATATATGCTGATTGTTACCAAAGGTCAGGGATCTGATGTCTAAGAGCTTCTATGGTGTAAATATATCTCGTGATTTCTCTCCCACCTGCTCTGAGCTCTTGTGTTAAAAACCTAAGCATATTAGTAGTTTACTCGTATAACAAGGCCGATAGTTTTGGATCTGTAATTAGAATTTTTATTTAAATAATGTTTAGTCGTAAAATTTTAGTGACATTTATAACTTTTAATGGTACTGTTAATTTATAGGATATAAATTCTCCTTTGGTACAGGTTGTTCATTGTTTATCCTTGTCCGGTATAGTTGTAATTATTTGGATAGTTGAGGTATTACCGATTGTAAAAACATTCTGTATAGGATAGTTTGCCCCGAACTATTATTTGGGGGGAAATTCGAGACCTTTTTTTTATTAGAATGGTTTGATATCAAAGTTAATACTTGGGATGTTGTTGTAACGATATTTTTTATTAAACTGGTTATATAAATAATTTTGTAGCTATAATTAAAACTGGTAATTGACTTTTATAAAGGATTACATTTATTGTTGGAGCCATACTATTTATAGACGGGGTTTGTACGGTTTTTGACTGCGTCTGGGAGTCTGTAGTTCGTTCCCGGACTGTGTTCCGCTAAATACAGACCACATCCGGGGTACTTCAGTGGTTGCCTACCCCTGACTGGTGACCTGAGCCACTCACGAGTGAAGTTTTGCCAAGTCACCTTCCAATTTGGACACCCCTGAGGCTCCGCTTGGAGCGTGTGGTTGCGTGTGGTCGCGCGTGTCGCAAGACTCGCAGAGACCGATAAGTGATACATTAGATTGTTTTTTTTCTAAACTTAACTTCAAGGATGCCGGCATAGGAAGATTGACATTATATGGGAATATCCGAGGAAGTGACCGCAGTTGACTGTCGTTGAACCTGGGACTCCTGTACCTACTGTAGGGAGCTCTAACTTATATGTGCGCATTGATCTAGTTCGTTCAGCGCAGCTCACAACTTGCCTTTGGTAGATCGTAACCGGTATTTGTATCTTGTTGGTTAGTTATTAGGATTGGACTATTATTATCATTATTATAGTTCTTAAGGATGATGGGTTAGAGTGTTGATTTAGCTATTATTATTATTATTATTATTATTATTATTATTATTATTATTATTATTATTATGTCAAGCCTGCAGTCCAATGGAAATCCCTTTCAACCAAAAGATGGGCTCTCAACGTTTAATATTTATTTAATTTGGAGTCATTTTGTTAAGTTTAAGTGAAAGCTCAATGAACGTTGACGATGGTTGGCCCATTAGACCGGTCTACCAGAACAATACTTATACCGTTTTGAAGTTGTTTAGAACTACGTTCGTGTTTGTAATAAAATTTGAGTTTCCCTTGATTGATCTTGAATTTCCTCCTAATTACCTAAGGATTAGTTATGGATTTTTGGGAGAATACCTGACCAGAGGAATAACCTGATAATGCAATAGTTATTCTGATTTTTTTTTTTTGTGGGTACTCCTAACTGTTATGAGATGAGTCATTTTCATTTTTGAGAGTTATTACATGAACGCTATGGGAAAGTTAACACGGTTTTGACCAACTGTAGTCTACATTGTTTATTAGATGGCCTATGGGTGTAATATTTATTTGTGGTTTAAGTAAAGGGCTGAAGTTGATCCCTGTCCAAAGGGTCACTATCAGTCCGGGTCTTCCTTACTAGGGGAGTGTTGATATTTAACCTTATATTCGGTGACCCGGCGGTCTAGGGGTATGGTGTCAGACCTCTGTGCTGGCGGCCGGGGTTCAATCCTCGGTCCTGGCACAGATTTATCTGATTACCAAACCCTTCCTTCACCTCTGACAAGACATCTTGTGAATGTGGGGAATGCCAGGCCTCCACCGTGGTTCGGATCCCACGTTAAACTGTAGGTACTTCATTTCATCTCACAATCACACTACCATTACACATTAGCGTGAGTGCGTACAACCCGAACGGGTAGTAAGACGCGGTGCCAATAATAATAAACCTTATATTCTGCGAATGAACGAATTCCTCGTTATAGTTCATATTCACTGCCACCAACGAGGTGGCGCCCAGCATTCAAAACTCTCCTGGGTCGACCTTGAATTTAGTGTGACCGTTACCAAAAGCCTCCCCGAACCCGCTTTTCTCCACTGCCGCAACCAGGGATTGTCATACATGTTCCTTCCTCTATTAATTTATAAGGAGACATGTTCCCTCCCTCTATATGATTATAGAGGAACATGTTAATGACGGAATTCTCTACCCTAGTTCACTGTGTAGTAGAACATGTTAACTAAACAAAGAGTGGGTTCTATCCACGTTCATCCACTCTCAAGTTTATTTGTGTAGGCCCATATAAAAATGATTCAATTTTTTTTTTCAGCTTGCTGTAAGCTCTTGAATAAATTATAGCAATTACACATTTACAAAAGAAGCGTGGGAATAAAGATCGTAAATTAAAACATTTATGAGCATTTGCAGATTACTAGGTTCACACCCACTAATGAGCATCGTTTGTTGCGTTTGTTTGAGCTACCTCAAATAAAGGGATAGGGTTGTGCCACAGGGGTGATATGAGGGTGAAATGGTGTGTATCAGGGACACAAAACCTGAGAGGTGGCATAATGTATAGCAGGGACATGAAACCTGAGAGGTGGCATAATGTATAGCAGGGACATGAAACCTGAGAGGAGGCATAATGTATAGCAGGGACATGAAACCTGAGAGGTGGCATAATGTATAGCAGGGACATGAAACCTGAGAGGTGGCATAATGTATAGCAGGGACATGAAACCTGAGAGGTGGCATAATGTATAGCAGGGACATGAAGCCTGAGAGGTGGCATAATGTATAGCAGGGACATGAAGCCTGAGAGGTGGCATAATGTATAGCAGGGACATGAAACCTCCAATGGTGACAGCGTATAGCAGGGGCATGAAGCATGAAGCTGTATGTGATGTCATCGCATGTAGAAGGAGCGAGTTGGCTCAGTAGCATGAATACACATCCTGGCTAGTTTCATAGTTCACTACGGGTTTTCACAGATTGATTGCCTGATTGTGTTGACTTGTTGAATCAATTGGAATGTTTACCAGTATTAGACCTTGAACTGCAAGGCATGATACATAAGTTTGCTTACAATTCAGAGAATAGTTTACTTCGGTGGTTGATCAATTCACACGCTAGTATGTCGGCCCATAATTCCTTGCAATTCAAAATTAAAATGGCTGATTATTAATTTTATTCACAAGATAATTAAATATATTATCTTTTATAAAAAATTAGTCACGAGAATGATACATACAATTATTATTTAAAGTGTCATTTCAAGTCATTTCCCAACAGCAGAGAGAAAATATAGGAGAAACTAAGAAAATATAAATAAGGGTTTTCAGATTAAAACTGAGCTTTATATTTTTTTATTTAAATCAAATATAAATAGGTCAAGTTTTATTAGTATATTCTAATATTATTTTCTACTGTTTCTTATATTAAGTTTTCTGTAACCAGATGCAATAACATCAAACCAGCCTCGGTGGCGCAGTTAGCTAACGCGCTAGTTTCGTGTTGAGCTAGACAGCTGAGGATGGGGATATCTTGGTCAGGTGAACTGGGAGGTTTTCCCCCTCTAAATAATTTTCCACTCTCCCTTCACGCAAATGTGGGTTCACTTCCTCTAAATTCAACCTTCCCAATTCCTAGCTCATTAGCGAAATTGGTAATTAAGCGTATAACCCGAGCGGGTATTATGACGAGATGTTAAATAAATAAATAATATCAAACAAAATTCACTTCGACAAGGTGAGAATATAAATGTTTTAAACTTGTTAACATAATATTATACGTTTATTTGTGTCCATGATTTTATTAGTCATTGTTATTCTTGATATTATGTTTAACCACGCATCTTGTGAATAATTGTATTTATTTTATAGCAAAATGTGATACAGATTTAGATAATAAATTAATAAAATACTATAGATATTTAGGTAATAATAAATTATATAAATAAACTAATAGCTTGTGGGCTAGTAGCCATCACAGCAAGTTAGAGGAGACTACACTAGTCTGGATAGTCCGAGACAAAGTGTTGGCATTCTGGACCAACTAAACGAGAAACCATATAGCACGGAGTATGAGTGAAAATGATTTTAATTGTGGGTTTGCCTCATTTAGCTACGTATCGCTCACACCTCCCTTAACCCATCTTCTGTTTCCAGCCAAATAAAAATAGTCCTGCTATCTACACCTCTCTTGACACAGCTTCTGTTTCCAGCCACATCTGAACAGTGCTGCTATCTACATCTCCCTTGACACATCTTCTGTTTCCCATTCCTTGCCCTGCTAGCACCCATAACCTCCGTCACCAGTCGATAATACCTTCCCAAAACTAAGTGCTTCGTACCTGATGTTTTTATTATATACTGGAGTCTGCCTGCGTCTTCACTCGCATTTAAGTCGGATAAACTAACTTATTAAAGTGAATCATCTAAACTGTCGGAACCATTTAAGACACGTTTAAAGGCGAGGGAAATGTTTTCTATGTCGACGAGACCATACATCGGTTACCTGTAGTAAGGAACCAAAATAATTTGTTTATGGTTTTGCAGTCCTTGCATAAATAATTGGTGACCTGGTGGTCTAGGAGTAAGGTGTCAGACTTCTATGCTGGCGGCCGGGGTTCAATCCTCGGTCCCGGCAAAGATTTATCTGATTACCAAACCCTTCCTTCACCTCTGACAAGACATCTTGTGAATGTGAGGAATGCCAGGCCTCCACCGTGGTTCGGATTCCACGTTAAACTGTAGGTCCTCCATTTCATCTCACAATCACCCTACCATTACACATTAGCGTAAGTGCGTATAACCCGAACGGGTAGTAAGACGCGGTGCTAATAATAATAATNCTCCACCGTGGTTCGGATTCCACGTTAAACTGTAGGTCCTCCATTTCATCTCACAATCACCCTACCATTACACATTAGCGTAAGTGCGTATAACCCGAACGGGTAGTAAGACGCGGTGCTAATAATAATAATAATTATTATTATTATTATTATTATTATTATTATTATTATTATTATTATTAGCTCACGCAAAGGAATTATCGCAATGAACACCAAACTAAATAGTTTCGAATTATTATCTAAGAAACTCGCTTCGAAGGATGAATGGTCTTAAGATGTCACTCTCGCAATAGATCAGACTACCGATGACAGGGAGATCGGGGTTCGAATCCCATTTGGATGTACCAAGGGTGTGTTTTTTTTCTTAAAATGTTTTCCACTCTCCCTCCACAAAAAAATATTGATACACTTCCTCTAGATTATATCTTCCTCATCCCTACTCATTAGGATAACTAGTATATAAGTGTGAAGCCTGGCGAAGTAATAAATACATTTTGTTTTAACAAATATCCAAGAAACATTACTAAATAGAACCTAGTTTATACGAAAAACCATAAAATTACTAGAAACTGTACTTAGGTTTAAGGTGCAAATTCAGGCGTACCAACGGTGGCTTGAAACAAACAAGTAACTAATCTCTATGTTTACCGGATGTCCAAGAAATTTCAGTGAAATCAGTTTAGTGGTTTTACTTAAAAGAACAAATGGACATAAACACATTTTTCTATATTAACAGACCCGCCTCGGTGGCGTAGTTGGCTAACGCGCTTGTCGTGTTGAGCTCGGCTACTGAGGACGGGGAGATCCGAGGTTCGAATCTCGGTCGGGTGAACTGAGGGTGGTTTTTCCTAAATGGTTTTCCACTCTCCCTCCTCGCAAATGCGGGTTCACTTACTCTAATTCAACCTTCCCAATTTCTAATCCATTAGAGTAATTAGTACTTAAAGCGTATAACCCGAACGGGTAGTAAGAACGCGGTGCTAAATATTATTATTATTATTATATTAACAAGATCACGAAGAAATCAATTAAATAATATCAATATGTTTACTTTTAATATTGTACAGTTTAGCTTTATATTATTAACTAAACAGATTAATAATTAAAATACGATTGTAGTTCTCTTTTCCCCCACTGTGGCGGCAGTGTTTCCGGTTTTCTAATAAAGCTCTTCCTATGAGAATCTGACAGTAGGTATTCTATTGAGCTGGAAGAAGCTACTTGTACACAGAGCCGTTGCTAGAATAATAATGTTCCAAGTTTAAAATGAGGCGAGGGAGTTGGAGGCCGTGGTCACGTGCCAACGGGCAGCACCCGGCAGAGTCCTCTCACGGCCGTGTTACACACTAAAACTGTGGTCCGCAGTCTCGTAGCTTGTGCCTGAACCACAGTCGGTGGGAAACTGATTATGTTTATGGGTTTACTGTAGACTAAGGTGCATTATGTGATGTAGATAATTGTTAGAATACTATAGGAATTATAGACGGAGTGAGTCATTCTAGCAAACGCTCCTTGGATGCGTCTATATCGATGGACTACTCCGTCTCATCCTGGACAAGGACTACATACAGTAGCCCCATGGCTTCTTTGGTGCTGACTGACAGCTCACGGCTTTGAAAAGTTACCAGACCAAGTTATGTATCCCTAAGCCAAACCAAATGATCTGTGAAAACATGTGTTTATCAGATGTCACTTCCGACAGTCCAAAATTTAGGTATATATATTCCATTCCCGGTAGGAATTACACTCTGAAAGGTCTTTTTTACTACCAATATCCTACTATATAGTAGATTTATGGTAGGGAAAAAGGCCTTTCAGAAGTCAATTCCTACCGTGAATGGAATATACCTAAATGTTGACTGTCAGAAGTCGGCTGTGAGCTGTCAGTCAGCACCAAAGAAGCCGTGGGGCTACTGTAGGTCCTTCTCACAGTCAACTATCCAAACGCTCTAAACACTCTTCAAAGGCTCTCCAAAAAACCCAGCCTTTTATCCTCGTTTCACAATTACCTATCGCTTTAAAAATGTGTCATGTTTACTGATGTTTTGAAAAAATGTAATTTACTGATATGCCACTGTACAGTAGCTCCATGGCTTCTTTGGTGCTGACTGACAGCTCACAGCTGACTTCTGACAGTCATCATTTAGGTATGTACCTAAATTTTGACCGTCAGAAGTGACAGCTGCTTAACACATGTTTTTGCAGATCATATGGTTCAGCGAAGGGATACATAATTTGGTCTGGTAACTTTTCAAAGCTCTCTGTCAGCACCAAAGAAGCCATGGGGCTACTGTACACATGCAAAGTTGACCTTCAAAACATATGTGTAAACTAATAATGTGGACTGTTCCGAATAGTTTGGCTGGCTCATTACGAGGGAACTGTCTCTCTTATGTAACATACCTAGACACCGACACTAGTACTTTTAAATATATTAGTAAATTTAAAAAAAGGACAACTGGATACTGGGATCGAATCCAAATATGGTACTTTATGCTGCTCTATCCGCCACCTAGGGATGATCTCGGTCTCCCAAGCTTCACTGTCCTTGTAATGCACGTGGACTACCCTACTCTTAAAAGGCACAAGCGTGTTTTGGTCTCTCTCTATTACGTTTAAGATGAAGATAAAACAATTTTTTTTAAGTCATTTTTTTTACTGATAATTTAAAAATTTTACTTTTTTTACGTAAACAGTTTTAACTAAGCTATAATTAGCATTTAACGTGTTTTTTTAAAATTAAAATAATGATCAAATCTATAGTCAAATTAAAACTCATAAAAACATAAAACTATAACTTTTGATAATTTTATACGAATCTATTATGTTTAATCAACCCATTGGTATTTAATTGAATTTGTTTGATACCCAGTAAAGTGGTCGAATGGTCTATAGGGTTAGTCCCGTAAGGGACTTCCGAAGTCGGGGAGATCAGTGTTGGACCTCAGTTGGATATCCTGAAAGGTTTGTTTTTTCCTACATAGTTTTTCCATCTACCTCCATTCATGATGTGCTGTTACACTGCCTCTAAATTCAATCCTCCTAATTTCTAAGACATTAGTGTTATTAGTACATAGAAGTTTAACCCAAACGGGCAGTAAGATGCGGTACTAAAAAAATATTGTTTGATTTCTATGTGTATATTATTATTATTATTATTATTATTATCATTAGCACCGTGTCTTACTACCCATTCGGGTTATAAGCACTTACGCTCATGTGTAATGGTAGGGTGATTGTGAGATGAAATGGAGGACCTACAGTTTATCGTGGAATCCGAACCACGGGTGGAGGCCTGGCATCCCACACATTCACAAGATGTCTTGTCAGAGGTGAAGGAAGGGTTTGGTGATCAGATAAATCTGTGCCGGGACCGAGGATTGAACCCCGGCTGCCAGAACAGAAGTCTTGACACCTTACCCCCTAGACCGCCAGGTCACCCTCTATAAGTATAAATGTTTCCACAATTTCATAATTCAAAATAGCTTTAGATAGATAGGGTGCATTTATCATTATTGTAGTTAATTTAGGGAACAGGTAATTTCTAAACAGAATGTATATGAATAAATAATGTTTTTAAAATTACTGGTTTTAAATCAAGTTAAGATGATTTTTCAGTTGTTCATTCAAGTTTGTAATATAGGCCCATGAGTCTACAAGGTTGCTAATGTAAGAATATACTCATTTTAAAATGTTATCTACAACGATTCTTAGTTTGGTCGCTAAAGAAATCATATATTTATATCGCCATGTTTTCCTAATCCTAATATTATTTCGGCGAACTACTTTACCCAAGGATTATATGAATCTCACACACAAACTCAACTAACCTTGTTTGAAAATATTCACGTACTTCATGGCGTTAGCTAAAAGGCCCTAAAATAACTGACCAAAGAAAGAAATTAACACCTTAAAATATTTATTATAAATCATTTCCCAGGCTTAAACAACGCAAATGTTGGTATTTTTCCTCTAAAATTATAATTTTCCTATCCCATTAGTATAAATTAATGTACGAGTATAACCTAAATGTGTATTAAGTTGCGGTTGAAACCAAATCTAAAATATCTGAAACATCTACGATACTTATAATTTAAGTACTAGTAAAGTTAGCTTTATATAATATTTAATTTACCTAATTAAAGTGTATATATATTTAGTCTGTTGGTCTTTATTGTTTAATATGTGTGTTTCCGACCACGGCGAGTTCTCTCATTCGAGAATATGTGTTATGTTGGTCACCTTCGTTAACTGGGGCATGCAACAAATTAGTGAGGACTCAACAACCACCGAGGCGTGAATACCGCTCCAAAAACCGTGGCGGAATCGCTCTTTGACACACATTTCATGCTATCAAACATTTGCCTTCATCACACGCTTTTTATTGTGTTGCCAGGTCCAATATCGAGCTACACTGATAATTATTGTATTTTAATTGCTCTAGGCCCACTTTTATCATCATTTACAGTACATGGAGCTAATATAGTTACAATTTAAGGCAAAATTTAACTTTAATGATAATATAAACACTTACGTAGAAATATGATCTTACAATATTTTTAAAGAGATTTGTGTTTTACATATTTATTTTATAAAATTACTTTTAGTCTATGTTGTTGAAGATATTTTTAATTTATATTTTAAATAAGAAAACTCAAAAAAGTATGGTAATTTTTTTGAAAAAAACAAAACACACACCTGAATATGAGGAAGGTTTCAAAGTGTGTCCGAACTCAAAAAAGTAGATTTTTAGAATTCTGTCTGCCCCCAGATTTGGCTGTTTGTCCGTTCCTGGTCACGGATACAAAAAATTTTGAAGGATTTTTAATTAAAGTCGATATTTAGATTACATAAGGTTATACCTTGGAGTTTTTCTTTTTTTAATCTAACACTCAAATTAAGGGTGTATATTGAAGAGGGATTTTTAATTCCAAATTTTTCAAAAATGGTTATAATAATTTTGTTTAAAATTGATACATAGGGAGCGGCACATATTAAATATCACCGCATATTTGATTTTTGGGCAAAACTTCGTTAACTCGTTACTGATGAGTGATTTTCAAAAATTATATAATTAATTTTAAAGTGGCACTAACGACTTTTTGTAAAATGAATATCTGGAAAGGGTTTTACAAGACAAATAAAATAGTATAGGCCTACTTGTTATTTGTAAAAAAAATTGTTTAAGGGTAATTTAGTGATGAATGTTTATTTAAATTTGAATATTTAAAATAATGACATAGAGATTTTGTTAAAACTGGGTATTTGTTAAGTGTTTTATATTATAAATAATTATATATATTTATCTATCTTTAAATAAACATTTTATGGTAGCATGACTATTTGTAGTATTAGAATTTATTTAAAAATAGCTTGAAATATTTTGTTCAAAATGAGTATCGGGACATTACCTTTTGTTTATTTTTTTAAAACAGTTTAATTTAAGGGTCGTTTATTTATGACAAATTAAAGAAAGTTTAAGATTTTTAAAATTTCCCTTGAATACTGAGTTAAAAATATATGGAAATAGTTTTTTATGATAAATAATAATACGTTTATATTTTTACACAAATTACAAATAATTTTAAGGCGGTTTATAATTAATGAATCATTAATTAATGTTGAAACAATGTAAAATTCTTTGAACAGTTGGTTTTGAAATTTATGTAAAAATAGTTATTAAAGGGATTAATACAATGTTTGTTTTTATGAGGAAAACTTTCCTAAGTGTAGTATACTGTGAGGTATTTAAAAAAATTGTCTTTGAAGATATAATACACAATATGAGAAAGTACGTGTGATTATGTCATACCATTTTTTTAACTTTATAATATCAAGAAAAATTACTGTAAACACGATTTTTTTTTATCTATTTTGGTTTTTTTGACAAATATTTACATTTTATGTGAATCCGAAAAAAAAAGTGAATGTTACAATTCTGTTCGTTCCCATGTCTGTTTTTCTGTCTGTCTGTATGTCTGTCAATGGTTATGGATACGATAGTTTAGTGAATTTTAATTCAAACTTGACATTCAGATTTTTTTTTAAATTATGACCTTAGCTTTCAAATTAAGAGTAGTTTACTGATGGGTGATCATTTGGAATTTTTTTAAATCACTTTAACAATTTTCTGTTTTAAATTGATATCTAGGAAGTAGTTTACCTGAAAAATAAAATTGTTTAATCGGTTTTTAAGTACAATTTTTTAATGACAGTTTATTGATAAGCAATTTTAGAAAATTCTATATATTTCGAAAATGACTTTAAATATTTTGTTTAAAATTTATATCTGTGGAGGGTTTTACATGAAAAATAAAGTTGTATACTAATTTTTGTTGTGGAAATATTTGTTTATGTGTAGATAATGATGATGGATTTTTTTAAACAAGTAAAATATTTTAAGAATTGCTTCAATGGTTTGGTTCAAAATTGGTATCTATTAATTTTTTTATATAATAAATAATTCTATATATTTATTTTTCTTGAATAATTTATTTAATAGTAGTTCAGTGATGACTGATTTGTGAACAATTTGAAATTTTTGAAAATATTTTGAACGATTGGTTTAATATTGCTATTTGCAGACTATTTTCAATTATAAATAATAATTTGTGTTGCTTTTTTTTATAAAATCAATTAATATGACTGGCGGTTTACTGAGAACAATTTTAAATCTTTAGAAATTGGCTTTTAAAATTTAGTTTCAAATGGATATCTAAGAATAGTTTTTGATGATGAATAAGATGTATTTTTAATTTTTTTAAATGAAAAATTTCTTATAAAAATTGAATATTTAACATTGGATTTATTTTTGTTTCGATTTGTTTAAAACTCGTATAGGAAGAATATTTTCTGTGATAACCAGAAGCTATTTTTGTTATTCTGACGAAAATTTATTTAAACTTTGTTTAATTGGAAGCAATTTTTTTGAAAAATTAATTTTATTAGAGTTGTTTAGCAAGTCATATTATGGTCATCTAGCAGGTTATATTAGAATTGTCTATTGAATTATATTAGACTTTAGTAGGAATTAATATACGAGTTATTTAGCAAGCATTATTAGAGTTATCTAGAAAGTTATATTAGAATTGTCAACAAGCTATATTAGAATTGTCAACAAGCTATATTAGAATTGTCAACAAGTTATATTAGAATTGTCAACAAGTTATATTAGAATTGTCAACAAGTTATATTAGAATTGTCAACAAGTTATATTAGAATTGTCAACAAGTTATATTAGAATTGTCAACAAGTTATATTAGAATTGTCAACAAGTTATATTAGAATTGTCAACCAGTTATATTAGAATTGTCAACCAGTTATATTAGATTTGTCAACCAGTTATATTAGAATTGTCAACAAGTTATATTAGAGTTTTCTAACCAGTTATATTAGAGTTGTCAACAAGTTATATTAGAATTGTCAACAAGTTATATTAGAGTAGTCTAACAAGTTATATTAGAATTGTCTAAAAAGCTATAATAAGAGATTTTTAGTGAATTATACCATAGTTTACTAGGAATTAATATTTGAGTTGCCTATAAAGCTGTATTAGAGTTTTCAAACAAGTTATGTTAGAGTTGTCTAGTAAGTTCTATGAGACAATTACAGCAATTTATGTGAGAGATAATCTTGGAAGTTTGATAAAAGTTTCCGCTGATCCCAGGAAAGGATTATTTTGATGATTTCTAGCCACTTCATAAAAAGGGGTTGGAAAGGGGGATTATGGGAGTGACCGGAATATCCGAGGGAAAGAGCCCCGCGGGTTCCGGAGCCGATAACACTGCCGGCAACATTACCGGCCTAAAATCAGGGGTAAAAATGGTTTTATGCCTCACTCTAACATCTTATCTCGATAATTGATAACTTGAAAATAGACATATATCGGTGACCTGGTGGTCTAGGGGTAAGGTGTCAGACTTCTATGCTGGCGGCCGGGGTTCAATCCTCGGTCCCGGCACAGATTT
>CABFVX010006104.1:0-43271 GCA_902151425.1 Timema shepardi
TTTTGATAGATATCGACGTTTCATGACCTCTGAAACAAAAAAAAAAGTGGTTCTCACAATTACGTCTGTCTGTGACTCGGCTAGAGCTGAAAGCATTTTACCGATTGGGCTAAAACTTGGTATCTGGGGTTTTCATAAGATCCCTCCGAGGATTTTTTAAAATTATACACGAAACCCTAAAATTAAGGGTAGTTTATTGAAGGGCAAAAAGAGAGAAAATCTATTTTCTAAAAATTCGCTCTAATGATTTTGATTAAATTCTATATCTAGACGTTATTTATCATTATAAACAAGATATAATTTTCATTTTCTTAAAAAAATTACTCTGAGAACACTTTACATAAGGAAATTTTTTGCAATTTTCAACATTTCTCCACAACTATTTGAGATACTAAATAACTTATCATAGTAAATCTGAAGTAATATTAAAGTTACACATAGTTTATTTGAAATTAATTTTCATATAACCATTAGGTTCTGAGTTGTAAGCAAATTTTTATATTTTGTAATTAAAGTTTTTGGAAATTAATTTGATTCTAATGCTCTTTGTGGACAAAGGTTTCTCTTTTATTAATTTTTCTGAAACAAGTTCCTAATGCCACAGAATAAGTAAGAGTGTGTATTATTTAATTTATGATCTTTGTTGTAGTGTTTTTACAACAATGCATAGACTTATCTCGCTTCACAAATCTTACGAGTTTGTAGTAAATGTGTATTCTAGGGTTCGGCAACCTTTTAATCATGAAGAGCTATTTTCCAAAATATGTTTAACTCTGGGGACGCCAAGAAAAATGTCGATTTTTATATTTAAATTTTAACCTTTTATTTGTTTATTAGTGACAAGTTGAGAATATTCATATTTTAAATGTAATAAATAAAACATAAACTATAATATTATCATTATTCAAATTACATATTTGAATTACAAATTTTGAGGCATGTTACAAAGTGGGCTTATTGTTAAAAAATTATTTATGAAGATATTAATAGAATAATAAATTGAAGACCAATGATTAATATATAACAAAGAAGTTTATTTTCAATTAATTCTCGACAACCATCATGTTATTTATCACACAAAACTATTTAGCAAAGAGTGTACAAAATTATAAAATGTAAGGCGGAATCCTAAAATTTGTGAAAATAGCACCACGGTGCCCGCGGGAACCACGTTGCCGACCCCCTGGACTCTAATCTAAAATAAAAGTGAGAGAATGTCTGTGCGGTGAGCCGTCCTATTTATTAAAGTTGGAACTTGGAAGGACCACGATAAAACCTTTCCACGTCCAAGCCATTGAACTTCTGTAAAAAATAAATTTATCATGGATCTCAGAATCAGTTTTCTTCAGAAACTCACGAAACTAGCTATGACTAAGCGCGTGAGATCTAATGAAATTCACCTTTGGGACAACAAGTTTCAGGATACAAGACATCCACTGCGACTGAAAATGAGGGTTTGCAATTCTGACAACACTCACGATTGGTGTCATGGAGGAAGCACGCGTGCGGATGGGAACTGGACATGTCAACTAAGCTGCATGGTTAAGAAATAGCCAAGGGAAACTTTTCATTTTCTTTTTAGAAAATCTTGTGGTGGGTTGTATGTACCCCTCGCAATAAACTGAAGGGGGAGATTGAGTTTCGAATACCAGTTGTGTGTAATGTTGATGGCTTATCCCATGTTCTCTCTCCACTACTATGCGGACACCTTTCCTTTGAATTCTACTTTCCTCATCTCTATACTATAAGTATAAATATGCGGATAATCTGAACGTATATTAATTAAGATATGGTACACAAACAAACAAACAAACAAACAATCATTTTGTTTTTATGATTTTTCCAATTCATAGCTTTATGTTTTTCTTTACTACAACATGGCTTTAGCTCCTCTTCTTTTCTTTATCTCATTTTATTTTCTTATGTCGTCTTTTCATATTTGCCAACTGGACTCACCCTAACCGGTCGCCACCGCAACTTCGTGGTGTTGCAGGAGCTGAAGGAGGTTATGGGAAAGGGGGTAAACAATTCTTAGCACGTTTGGGGGGTCTAAATTGAATTAAGCTCTCCCACCTGTCTGTCCGTATCTAGCTCCATTCTACCACCCCTCACCCCCACATTTCTGCCACTGGTCGGTTGTGTTTGAACCCGGGAGTCAGCACCCAACGACTCACACCTCCCTATGAGATGGCAGACGTGATTAAGAAGTTTATGTTCTAAGGCGTGCTGCGTCTCTCATCCGTTCTCTTTTACCTTACTTTTGATTACATTATGGTCTCGTGCGAAGAGTTCTCTTTTTTGTATATTGCGGTGCTGGTGTGAGGTGTAATATATTCTGTTTGATGGGTTTGCGCTTCTTAAAAACTCTTTACTCAATTATCGTAAACATTCACATTTAAAGATGGTACGAGAGTGAGATTTAAAGTACAGGTAGCTCAGAAAATTGTCATGAACAATACAAATGCTCAAAAAATGTAGCAATTCCCACTTAATAATATATAGGGCCTATATAGAAAACTAAAAATAAAGTTGATTGTTTTGATAGTTTGAAATGAGTGAAACTATGCCATAAATTTTTGTTCTAGGTGCTAGTATAACAAGTGTAATATTAAGACACCTTCTCTTCCCCGGAATTCCCTGAAACATTCAATACAAATACCCAGAAAACTTTGAAAACGGGTTAAGCCTAATAATACATCATAATACATAATGCAATAGGACACACAATACTGAACAACAAATTTTGAGTTTTAGTGTGTCAATTATTTAGTAACAATTTGATTTTACAAATTAAATAACAGATATGTGATTAGATTTAAGACTCTTAATTTACGTACACAATTTTTTTATTTGTTAGATAATTATTATTCATTAACCTACTGTATGACATTAGGAATTAGAAAGTTCACTATCTACACTTACAAAAGTACGCCCCCTATCTTGATCTACTTCCTTCTATCCAGTCCACCTCATTGTACCCTATCTATTTCAGATCCACTATAATGCTATCCTCTCATCGGAATCTAGGTCTTCCCAATGCTCTCTTCCATTGGGTTTGAAACATTCAATGCCCTGAACACGGTTCTAGATTCTCCCATTCGCGCTTCAGATCCTGTCCGCCGTAATCCACGAGGCTTGATTATCCTAACAATGTCTCGTGATGAGTACAGGTTATGCAATTTATCATTATCTAACCCCCTCCTCTCCTTAGTATCTTCTAGAATATAATTTTATACATGCAATGTAAATAAATCATAGTAAAAAGTATCACATATAATATTTTAATTTTAATTTACAAAATATTTACTAATATAAAATTCATGGCTCTTATTTGTTATTATTAGCACCGCGTCTTATTACCCGTTTGTGTTATACGCACTTAAGCTAATGTGTAATGGTAGAGTGATTGTGAGATGAAATGGAGGACCTACAGTTTAACGTGGGATCCAAACCACGGTGGAGGCCTGGCATTCCCCATGGCATGGCTATTATTATTCAAGAACACTTTTTATCGTCACTTTCATTAAAATAATCTAAACAAGAAACTGTATATAGAACATAACTTTTTAACACATGTACCGTATTCAATACTTAGTTACAACTAAATATATAACTAATAATTTTAAAACTAATAACCCGCCTCGGTGGAGTAGTTGGCTAACGCGCTTGTCCTGTTGAGCTCGACCGCCGAGGACGGGGAGAGCGGTGTTCGAATCTCGGTCGGGTGAACTGAGGATGGTTTTTCCTAAATGGTTTTCCACTCTCCCTCCACGCAAATGCGGGTTCACTTTATCTAATTCAACCCTCCCAATTCCTATTCCATTAGCGTAGTTAGTAATTAAAGCGTATAACCCGAACGGGTAGTAAGACGTGATGCTTATTATTATTATTATTATTATTATTTTAAAACTAATAGTATGAAGACTAATACAAAGCACGGGATAATATATAAATAAATATCATTAGGTGTGCTCAAACTTCAGAATGATCGTTTCGTAGCCCCAGGAAGTTTATTTTAAGTGGAAGAAAGTAAATATGACAAGGACTTTTTTTTCCCTTTTCCTCTCATCCTGTGACATCCAGCAGCCCTAGGATATAGCACTTCAAAAAAGTCTTTACTGACATCATCGCTCCTTTTGTCGTGTTTCAGGCACGATTTTTGAGTGAAAGACATTCCTTCAAATTGTGTTTCCTATAAAATATTTGTTGCAACAAGAGAACCAAATGATCCCATGTTACTAAAGAGTTAAAACAGTATCTGCCGCATTTAAATGTAGATTAGTTCAAATGCTTAAAATAAATTTGATAACATTTTGAAGTTGCAAGCATTATCTTATTTCCTTATATTGTTAATAAACAAAATTTTAATAAAAAATTACACTGAAAAAAGTATATTTAACAAGCTTTATACTTATTATTATTATTATTATTATTATTTAGCACCACGTCTTACTAACCGTTCAGGTTATACGCTTTAAGTACTAATTACATTAATGGATTAGGAATTGGGAAAGTTGAATTAGAGGAAGTGAGCCCACATTTGAGTGGAGGGAGAGTGGAAAACCATTTAGGAAAAACCACCCCCAATTCGCCCGACCGAGATTCGAAACCCGATCTCACCGTCCTCAACAGTCGAGCTCGACAAGACAAGTGCGTTAGACAACTACACCACCCTAATAGAGCCTACTAGTTATTGAATATTTTCTCAAATCTGCTGGTAATTAATATAGTTACTTATTAACAGTTTGTTTTCTTAAGAAAACAACTACTAATTTATTCTTAGATTGTTTATATATTAATGCGAAGAGTCGGTTGTTAACACTTAAGAAATTTGTATTACAAAATTCTATTTTAATTCCGTTTTATTAAGTTCTTAGCTTCCACTGGAGTGAACAAACGAACATGTTATATTTAGCAAACAGATTCCTAAACTTGTTATATTCGCGACACCTTTTCATAACACAATTATTACCAACCCAGTTCATTAATGGTTAAGTTAAGTTTTGTTTATACTTGAATGTCAGTTTTTAAGAAATTTTTGATCAAATGAGAACTAGGAATAGAAAATATATCTATTGCAAAAAACGCATACAAGCAGCTATATTTAATATTATTAGTTAGTCTTATAGTATAAAAACTTTATATATTATGTAAATAACCAATGGAAACTATTAGTTCATCTTAGTTAACTATAAGAATGATTGTGTTCGTGTAATCATATTTGACAATCTTTATTTCTGCAATAAATTGCACAAATATAAAATAAAAAGGAAGTAATTTCATTAGTTATAAAGAGTCGTGACCCACAGTTTAACAATCTGTGCTCCTGCCCATACCGGTAGGCACACGTTTTAAACGTCAAACTCACTCAGTCTGATTTGCTTGTGACAGAAAGTTCGGGGTGGTTCGGTTTCCTCTGGGTGTTCTGAGGTGGAATTTTTCTCCACAAAGAAATGCGACTACATTTCCTCTAAATTATACCTTCTTAATCCCTGTAACTTTGGCGTAATTAATAGATATGCGCAAAATAAAAACAGGTAGATGCGTTGTCGAAATTAAATATATATATATATATATCCCTCCTACCACCATGTTATACAATGCTAAATAGCACTAGGGATGTTCCTCAACCTTTCCCACATACAGTACAATTTTGATAGAAATGACCTTTAAGAGAATGCAAACTTTTTACATTAGATTAAAGTTGCTAACATTTTGTTATTTTACTATTGGTATTTTATAGGTATTTCTAAAATACATGTGGTATATTAAAGGTTAAAGCTGCATATAACATGGCTTGACGTATAATTACGTAGAGTAGATCTAGTAATTTTTCTAAGTGTGATATAATGCATTTTATATATAAATTGAACTATAAGCTACGTATTACCTGCATCATAAATTTTTTCCCTAGCAACGCGTTATACAACCCATTCGGGTTACACTCTTAGCTTTGATTAAATGTGTAATTGTTCTGTTCTTTGTAATGAAAAGTATTTTCAGATGTGACTTTATACAATAAAATGATTCGCTTAGCTCTAGAAGTATTTGTGCTGTAGAAGTTTAGATTTTTATTTATTTATACTATTTATCCCGATTCCTAGCATGTAACTCGGGACCTAGAACTACATCTTGAATTAACATTAAATCTCTAAGCTATGTTCTTTTTAAAAATAAAACAATAATACATTTAGAATAAGCACTTACATCTATCTAACAGTCATATTTGTCCTTTTTTCCTATACCTAACCTACTAGTTGGTCCACCCCAGGTATATTACGCCCTCGGTACCCTGACCCACTGGGTGCCCCACCGCACTCTGGATCTAATAGTCCCCAGATCGGTGAGAGCCCCAACGGGGGTGGGCTTTCCCATCCTCGCCACCTGGGGAGGCGCCCTACCAGAGATTTCGCTCCACTTACTACCCACAATATCACCACCTATGGACTTACAACTAACTCTAAAAAAAATTAGTACTAACCTAACCTTAATACAAGTCCTTCTTATAGTTGGCAGCAGGGTCTTTCAGTTGTTGTCGCCGATCCATTTTCTGAACTGAAAGCAGCCATCCGATGGATCGATGGATGGACCAGATGCTAGACAGCTCAAGCTTCTGGTACGTCCTCCGATCCAGCTTAAGTTAAGCTTAAAGTCCAGCTTAAATGTTGGATTCCCTTGATGCGTCTCGGGTATGTGACCAGCGACTGGACTGGTTTCCATAGTTTGTTATGTGACCAGTTCCTTCGAGGCGACTGCGACTGGTGACCAGAGTCTGCTTCCAGATTCTTTTACAGCTCTCGGAACAGTGTAGACGCAGACGCACCACTGAACAAACATGTGTTTTAGTAGAGTGGTATATAGTTTTGTGTTTGATTGGGCTGGTTTTGAAGATCTTCCAAGATTTATCCATAGAAGCGAACGAAAATTGTATTGAATAGGTAGCAAAGTACCCCTCAATTTTTGACATAACTAAATATTTGATATCCCGGTTAACTAGTTGGGAGGCGGGCTCTTGATGTCAGATTTACGATACTAATGAACGTTCCCTTTCTTTATGCACAATTTTATTATCATTATGGTCATTCTACAACAACAAAAATGAATGCGCATTTTTATCACGTGTACTTATAATTTAAAATATATAAATAGGGATTCATTCATTACTGTCCACGAGTTTTAAGGGTTCAAACTTAAATTTAATAATTTTTATGTAGCCATTAAAGGTAAAGTAATTAATGTATCGGACTGAAATTTAATATACCTAGATATTCATATGAATATGAAATGAAATATTTATAATGTGTCAACGAAAAATATTTTTTAATGTATAAGCAGTTTAAGATTGATAAAATTAATTCATTTTTAACTTGTATAAAAATGCTATTCGTTTTATAACCAGCTAGTTTAATTTTATCTCATTTTGTAGTAAGCACTATATCTATTTTGACTTAATTTAGAATTAATTATGTTTTTTAAACTTGACTCTACTCGTTAATCTGATTAATGGGTCCGAATTGATCCTTGCAAATATAAATTTGAAATGTCTATTCAATGGAATTGCTGGTGTTGGCTGTAGAGACAACACCGTTGAATGCATTTACTTTCAAATACAACACCCACTAGTGGAACATAATATGCGAGACCGAGGCAGAGGGTCAGGCACTCCCAATGACACACCCTGGTAAAATGAATGCGGGCTTCCTTATCTGGTCGGTGTAGCTGGGAAATTGATATTTGCTATCTTTATATATTTTTCACGATAACTTCCCTACCCCCATATGTTAAATTCCCTGCCATGATGTTATAGACACAAAAATCTTAGTAAATCTCACGGTAGAATTACCTTAAGGGTACGGCCATACTGGGTTATTGACTAAAAACAATCACATCGGTTGTAATGAGAGGTGGCCAGACTGGAGCGAGCGCTTGAAATATAGAATTGGTTCTATCTTTTAAGCGTGCGCGCTCGAGCCGGAACAGTCTAGCTTACAGGCGATAGGCAATATTATTGTATGTTGATTCATTGCGTGCTAGGAAAACTTCTCAGTTTAACATGACATTTGACTTTTTTATAATTATAGTTAGGCTTAGCACACTTGATACTAATGGCCTAATTTAATTTTTAAGATCATATATATATATATATATATATAAACCTGATATGTTAAAATACTTCAATATTATAATCAAAGTAGGCCTCTACAAATAATAATCACTATTAGCGCTGATAGAGGATGGGAAAATCACAACAATAAATCACTTTTAAAAAACCAACCTCAGTTCACTGAGCTAAGATTAAAACCTTTGCCTCCTCGTCAACAACTATCGAGATCTATCTGCTAATCACGCGCTCGATTGCACGCTCGTCAGTCTGGTCGAACCCTAAGAGTGTCCAAAGAGGAACATAATAAGCATTCTACTTCTGAAGACAGTTTTTATAAACGGGCAGACCGGGTAATTGCAATTGTAGCGGGGGGGTTGACCTACAAAGTCAAGCAAGGAATCTCTGACTTTATGGTGACCTAAAAAATCTAATTGGGTGAAGATGTGTTCTTTCACAGCTGCTGGTTAACCAGTCCGGGACATGGCGGGTCCGTCCATAGGTGATGGATAATGGAAAGGTTCTTTTGGGGAAAGTTAGGGAAGTAATCCATTCCAAATCAAAACTGGCACAATTAATAATGTGTGTTTGCGGTAGATTGAGACGGGGTAGGGGTGTATGCACCTTGTTTATTACACTACTGATCATAAAAACGCTCCTGTGCCTTCTGGAAGAATTAAAAAAAGTAAAGAGTATAAACCACACTTAGTGTAATCGATTTGGTTTGAATCTTGGCCATTCTAGTCAGAAATCCTTCCGCTAAGCCCCATCAGCCGCACAACGACAATTTTCATTTGAGGGCATACACATTTACCCATTATATTTAAATATAATTATATAAGCTTTTTTCTTTGTAGCATTCAGATACAAACGCACTCCTTCATTTTATTAACGAGGGCCACCCACTCCATAAGAGTAATTACTTTCGAAGCTTCATTGTTTCCGGTGTGGTAACGTGCGATTTCCACGGCATTCATCCGTCGAATGAATGAGAATATATCCGAATTTTTGGCTACCGGCCTCTTTGATAAAACTGATAGGATTGTGTAATAGGAATGTCCCCTTTGGTTAGTACATGTGTAAAGGAATTGTTTACTTGCTATAGACGTATTCGGTTTTGAATAGAACATGTGCAGAACCTTTATAGTGGAATATCTGTGTAAAATGATAGGTTTAAATCATATATAACATGTTTTCTCTCTCTCTCAGTATTGACAAAATTATATTATCAACACGTAGCGATAGGCGACGAGGACAAAGGCGTCAGTATCATCTTGTTTGATTTATCAGGGCTCAATTAGAGGCAGAGTGTAAATAGGTATGTGTCCCCTAATTACAATTTCTCCACTCTCCCTCCACGCAGATGAGGTCACTGAATGAAGCCAGGGCGAAGCCTACTTTTCTTACATCTATCTTATTATTGAAAATACGGTAGGTGGTAAGATGTGATATATACAAATCAACAAACAATCGGGCGTTATTTTGTTATCAGACCAATACTCGTTAACGATGGTTGACATGTCATTAAGGTTATAATTTTTTCTGAATTCAACAAATTTAAATACATTATTATTTACATTATATTTTCCGTTTTTGGTCTCAATTTTAAGTAAGGAGGTTTGCTGAGATATATTTTAACTTTTGCATACATACAAATAAAATAAATTGGTCTTTCCATTATTCCATCACTCGTCAATAATTAAGATAGTAAAATAATGTTTATACAAATTTCACTATCACAACCATTTTATATTGTCTACCGTGAATTAGATATTAGACTGGATAGTTGGTTGATTATTAATTTGTTTAAGTGAGGTTTATTAAATAATATATAATTTTATTGCAAGTTACACAATCTATTCGTTATATATGTATTGTACCTATAAATAAATGGATTACATTTTTATCGTTCCAAATTTATGGTAACACTGAAAACCAACTAAATTATTAATAACACTCCACTGGCCGGATTAAGGTTTGTATCATCTTTTAAATTTAACTTAAAACATAAAATGGAATATTTCAACTATCAATAAGTGTAGGCGTCATGCCACATAAATATAAAAACAAATTACCAGATTCATACGCACTTGGAATACAGGATGAACCAGAAATATAAAAGATTTTGATGTGACAGGGAATAATCACGGATATTTTTAAAATTCATATGAATTTTCAGATGTTTTTGCAACAATTTTCGAAATACAGAGTAAACGAGCGTAATACAATGTAACCTATCAGTTTTATTTCCAATTCATGTAATTTTTCATAAAGCAAGGGCTATATTTTATCTTTACAAATACTTACGTCAAAAATTAATCAAAAACCGCGAAAATAATTAAATATTGGAAAATACTAATCTAATTGCCCGGAAAGCTTGAAAAAATCAGGGAATTCCAAAACCTACAAAGTGTATTTGACCCTGAACATAATAGACACATTTTTTTTCCGCAGAAATGTCTTTTTTTTAATATAGGTTTCAAGTGGATTATTTCAACAATAATACTTAAACATACACACATTCCCACATACGAAAAAAAGGTGCTGTACAACACCTACATTTCTCAGTTTCATGGTTAACATTCCTTCAAGTAGGCTATAAGTAAGTTTTAATTTGAAATGATCCAATCTGGATTTTTTAAATTTTGTTGGTCACAGCATTCCACCAAGATACGAAGACAGCAGAATTCAATTAAAATCGGGAATTATAAGAAAGGAATAAATAAAGTATAAATTAATAATGAAAAGAGATTAAGTCACTTATATTTTACAAAAAGAGGTATTGCAAAAAGTTTAAAAATAGTTATCTTTTATACTTTCTAATATAAAGAGAAAGTATTGTGATCATGAACATAATAATGATTTCGAGTTATAGACGAATATTTACGTTTTATGTGAACACGAAGTGGATTTTACAAGTCTATCTGACACTGGCCACGGATCCAAAACGGTTTGATGGATTTTATTCAAACTTGATATTTTAATTTTATAAGGTTATACCACACATTACTTTAAACCCTAGTTTTTCAATTAAGGGTAGTTTACTGAAGAGTAAAATTTTTTTAATCCCAAATTTTTCGATTTTTTTTCGAAAATTTGTTAAAAATGTATATCAGGATTTGTTTGACATGACAAATAGCACTGTATAGTCGGTTTTTGGGCAACAATTTATTGAAAGGTAGATTACTGATGGGTAATTTTTGAAAATTCTATATACATCGAAAATATTTTTTAAGGTTTTGTTCAAAATGTATATCTAGAGATTGTGTTGTATGACAAATAATAACCTATAATTGATTTCATGGTTAAAACTCATTTATGGATAGTTAACTGATTATTAAGTTGTGTAAAATTTGATTTATTTGAAGATAGTTTAAACGATTGGGTTCAAAATTGGTATCGAAGGACTACTTTGCATAAACAAATATGTATTTTTATTTAAGGGTAATTATGACTATATATGTGTGTAAATTGAACTTTAAGATTGAATTCAAAATGGGATAGTTTTTCATTATAAATAGGAATACGTTTTTATTTTTACAAATAGAAAATAATTTTTAAGGTAGTTTACAAGTAATTTATTTTTGAAAATATGAATTTTGTCAAATATATTTGAACAGTTTAGTTTAAATTTATATATAAAGAGTGATTACTCTAATTAACATATTGATGTGTTTGTTTTTATGAGGGAAACATATTTGAGGGTATTTTATTCTAAAACTCATTTAAAAAAAATCATATTTGAAGCCATAATAAACAATATGAGAAAGTTTGCGCGATCGTGTCGTACCATTTATTTATGTTGTTTTTATAATTTCCAATGACACAGTAATATAAAATTTTCTCCAGGCTAGTCGATCATTTATAGAAATATAGGTTTTAATTAAATATAAAGCCAACACTCGTCTGCTAGCTAGAGTATTCAGACGATAGTTTTAGCTTTGTTTTTTATTTATTTTTATCTTTTTTATCCAAAGTAATAAATAAATCACAAGTCAAGGTTTACCAAGCCCTATCTTTCGTTCTTCTTTTAAAATCTTTATTTCAGCTTTGTTTGAGGATCTGAAGTCAAGGAAGATGTAAATACCAGAATAGCTCCCAGCCACCTTGTTTAGTTAGACCCTCGGTGGCAAACCCACGTTTCTTTTGTTCCATTGTCCCCATAGAAGTACTGTAATCAATTTAAAGTTGTGCTGCAAACTCACCCGAAGGTCTCTTAGAAAAGATGCTGGAGGATCATTGCAGTACCATTCACTGGGGGATGTTGAGTGTTAACCGAATTTACAAACGAAATTTCTCTATTTTAGATACCTACAACAGTGAAACGAGTGATCTAGCAGGGTTACCGTACACCGGGAAAACACAGGGAATTTTGAAAATTCTGGTGAAATATACTAGAATTATTGTTAAGTTGGAGCATTAAATTTAAAATTTAAAAGATTAGGTTATTGGATGGACGAAAAGGGAAATGAAGAATCAAGCACGCTATTACCCCTTAAAAAAGGGCTGTAACGCGAAAGAAGATGCATTTCCCCAGACATCTTAAATAATCTTGTTTTAAACATAAGTTACATGATTTCTCGTTTGTCGGGTTTATGAAATATGAAATGTTATTTCGTATTACTCTTTTATTTAATCTAAGCTATCAAGAAAATAAGAATTTCTTCTGGAGAAAACAGTATTTTTATCACTGTTTGCTGAAATTAAGTACTTTTGTCATTAAAAAAAGCAAAAAAAGCCGCAATAGTAGCCGTGTTATCCAGGGGATTAGTCTTGAACCGCAATCGGTCATTTTGACTGAGAGGTGGGGTTGTATCTTGGTTTGGTGCATAAAAGGCTGGTATACCTAAATTATTTTTAACTTATGTTTTATCACACGATAAAGATGTCAAAATTACCTTTTAACTGCACTTCGCATTCCTACGTCAAAGAATTCGTAACTATCTAACACTTGAGTCTGTCATGTGATATTGGAGTGAAATGACGTTTATTCTTTCCTGCTGTTGGTTATAAATTCAGGTGGAAATGCAGTTCACTAGCTCTGGGCGTAGTTAATTTGTGTCGTAATGACGGATTCCCTCATGTTTTATCACTCGGAAATCAAATTTTACAAAAATTGGTACGTAGTTGTACGTACTGTAGTTATCAATATTCATGTATGTAGTCGTTAATAATTACAGTGACCTTATAAAAAGAATATGCAAATTAATCTACTTTATTTGTAAGCGTAAATATCTAATGATGTTATTTGCCACAAATATTAGCTCACGAACCTGACATTAAAATTAATCAAATTATACCTCACACACATGCTGAATTTCAGTTGAACCTGCTTTGGTGGCCGAATGGTCTAAGGCATCACTCTTATGTTGGACTGTACTGCCAATGACAAAGAGATAGGGGTTTAAATCCTTGTCGGGTAAACTAAGAGGATTTTTTCTTAGAAACAATTTATTCCACTAAAATTTAGGTACACTTCCTATAAATTGAACCTTCCTCATCCATAACTCATTAGAGTAACTAGTAGGTCTACATATACGTATAACTCGAACAGTTAGTAAGATGCTGTGCTATAAGAAAAACTTCAGTTGAACTTAAGAGCAATGAGGATAGATGAGCCTAACGTTTAGTCCACGTTCCCACCATGGCGGGTACTTATATACAGAATATTAAATGTAACGACCTGCATTGGTGGTATTTTTGTTTTTAAGTCATCTGTACTAGTGATTATTAAACTATTTTCAATTTATTTTTGATAAATTATTTTGTTCTCTGTTAATTATCAAATTATTGTTCTAAGATAAATATTTTTGAAAACTTAAAATACATTTATTGCTATATAAAATAATATCATATTTATAGACGTTTAAATTAATTATATTCTAGATATATCTCAATAAATACGTTAACATTTTTAATAGCAATGGAAATGTTAGAATAGGTCTTTATATATGTTTCTTTATAACACAAGTTTGTTATTCCAAAGAGAACAAAATATGGCTTTCCCACACCATTAAAATGCTAATAACAATGCAAAACTTTCTTATATACCCTCAAGGAGAAAATAAAATAGATTCATTACTAACATTCAGCTAAAATATAATATTTTAAACAAATTATGCATTTTTTTAAGCACTGCGTCTTACTACCCATTCGTGTTGTACGTGAAAGTACTAATTACGCCATTAGGTTAGGAATTGGAAGGGTGAATTTGGAGGAAGTTTACTCACATTTTGAGTGGAGGGAGGGCGGAAAGCAATTTAGGAAAAACCACCCCCAGTTCACCCGACTGAGATTCTAACCTCGATCTCCCCGTCCTCGGCAGTCTAGCTCAACATGAAACTAGCGCGTTAGCTAACTACGAAACCAAGGCGGGTAAATTATATAGTGGTTCATTGGTATAATGAATACCACCTCTGTGGTCTAGTGGTTATAGTCCGTGGCTACAAATCCAGAAGTCACGAGCTCGATGTCAGACTTGTCTAGATTATCTGTGAAGCTGTAGGTTTTAAATGGGGTCAACTCATCCTCGTAAGGACAAATGTGTCGCTACTTGAATGACCAGTAGTGGCAACGGTCCAGAAAACTGAGATTAATGGCCGAGGTTGGGTTCGTTGTGCTGACCACATGACACCCTCTATCAGCGGATACGGCTGCTCTGTTGGTATGGCTAGAATGTGGGCTAAGGCCATTGAGATTTTTTAAGGCATAATCAATGAACCATTTCTCAAAGATATGAACATGTAAAAATACATTTCGATCGGAATGGGTGTAGCGGCATTTATTGTCTAATTTTCTGGCGACCGGAAGGTTGTGGATTGAATGCAGGCCGGGTGTACCAACGTTTATTTTTTTTAAATTTATTTTACATATTCTTAACAAATGTGGATACATATCTTCTAAATGATACCTCCTTCATACCTACCCAATTATGAAAATATGTGGATATAACGTATGGGTCTTTACCCCGTAAAAATGGTGAGACGCGATAAAGCGAAAGGTGAGATACAAATATGGAATCAAGTACTTTTTCCTTTGATAGTTTTTAGAAATAATTTTGTTTTGAAAAGCGAAATAAAACTAAATTTTCCTTTTACATGAAATCCTCCTAAATAAAGAAATAACACTGCTTCGTTAAAAAAAATGTCTTTAAATATAGACGAAATTAACCAGAAATTTTGATCATGCTGTAATTTGATTAGTATTTTGTTGTAGTGTAAGATAACTTTAGGCTATAAAATTGTGAAATATGCAATGAAACTTGACAGAGAATTTTAAAGCAAATATAATTATAAGGTTTCAATAATACATTTTAATTTTGTATACATTGTATCAATATGTAAATAATACTTAAACACCTCTGATAACGTGTAATTTTTAATCAACACGAAATAACAATGAAAAGTCAGATTAAAAAAGCGAGATTTAAAATAAAACAGTTTTTACAGGGCTTTACGTATGAGGAATAAGTCTCGGAGCACGCAATAGGTAAATTACTAATTTCATTTTTTGTTTGTTAAGCATATTCTGATGCAAACTACCTAATTAAGCTGTAGGTGTAGGAAGAGCAAGCAAAGGTAAGTGATTTTTCAGTTCGTATATCAAATATTTTATTAGTAAAAATTAATCAAATATTGCTCCAGTACAAATGTAGAGTTTAATTTTCTTAACATAGTGACTTAAACAGTCCTTGCATATCTGTCAAGGGCGTTCTGACATTTTATGACGAATTTTTCTATTCGATTAAAAAGTTTTTCATTTAATACCGCTAAGCTCGTGACATATATTCAACAACTGTTGATATCACCAAGTGGGGAAAATTAAACTCTATGTTTGTACGGAAGCAATAATTATTTATTATGGCCAAAAACAGTTTTATTATAAAAACTTAAAAAAACATACCTTTTCTCCCGGCTCCTACATTCCCACCTAAAATACTGTACCATAATCTCCCCGTTTTATTTGGGTGTCCGGTAGCCAACTGTAACTACAGCACTATCGTGACACCGTAGGGACTTACATGGTTGGGATGGACCCCGAGCGCTCTCGTGACGAGGGAGCATGCACGATAGCGGAACTCGCAGACCTTCCTCTAGACCCGTGATCGACCCTCCGGCGGGGGGGGCCGAACCACCAGATAACATTTTCCCTTCCGTAGTTTAGTCAATCGTGGCTAAATGCCGACCCCCATGCATTCACCATGGCTCCAAACACTAAACAAGGTGTTATTCTATCACACAAACTTGCTGATCTCGATATCCAACCAGCCAGGAAGGTCCATCGGTCGCACCGTGCTCGTTCGTCAACAGGATGTAAGCTATATGAGATATATACTATTCTCAGCAGGATGACAGCCCAGCACTCTTGACTTCCAAGGAAATGTACAAGCGTGGGTTAACCTCTTGCCAGAATAAACCTTAACATAATTATGCTCGTACAATACCATGTTTTGATTTATAGTTTTTAATTTGAATTTTTACACGTACATGACATTTTACAGTTGCCCTATAGCAGTTTTTTTTAGAAGACTTCAACAAAAGTACCTTCTGGGAAATTACAAGCTTAATGATGTTTCGTGCTATAGCGACATAAAGTGCAAACTCTCATACATTTTGCATGCTTCCCGTTTTTGAAAAGTACATTTTTTTATGATAAATACCTAATACATTTTATCAATGTTAATAAATAAACAAACTAATGAAGCTGTATGTTTTGAGGTTGTCTTTTTCATACCTTATATCTAAAATATGTAAAACATGAAATGAGTTTTTACTCTTCTAATTATTTCTATATTAGCACATATATGATGGCATTTAAAAAAATATTGGTAGTAATTTTATGGTTTCCAATATAGCTGAATTAAAAAAAAATCCTTAGTAAAATATAAACAGATTTTCAAATTATACTCATTTCATGAGAAGCACCTAATTAGGTAAGCTAATTTTAAGTTAATATACAAAAATAGTCTTGGAAAGAAAATAGGGAAAGTGGAGAGCCACGCCCATTTAAACAGGTCTTTCTGAATTATAGCTGAACACTGCAATCGAGATCGTTGGCACACGTTCCTGATATATACTTTTTATACATATTATACCACATTTTTATAACCTTTGAAAAAATTAATATATTTTAAAATTATCCCCAATAATTAAATTATCATTCAACAATACATTATTTTTAACCAAATTAATATCAACACACAGGTTGCAAAACATTTTAATTACGGCACTGTCTGTATGAAGGGGACCAAAAGAAGATTAATTTTAATAAGTTGGAAAATAACAACTTGGATACAGGGATCGATCTCAGGACTTTTGGCTTAGCACGACAATTCTCTACCATTGAGCTTTCCAGGATTCATCCCGTACTTATCCTTCACTCATAGTTTAAGGCTTAGTGTTTGATGGACGGGTGTAAAATAGTGATACATGTGAGCAACCAATAGTATCGCGAACTATCATATATCAGTCATTTGCAACTGGGGAGAACTCTTTTGTTGCCAAGAATACAACACAAGGTTGCAATAGCAAAGTTAACAGTATAAAAGCTAAATTCAGATTTCTATAAAATATACGAAGGTTTATATTGCAATTACATTGTATCCAAACGGACATTATAAATGTGCACCATACTTTCCCAGTAACTCAAAAGCCTTAGGTTTGCACCAATTGCATTAAGGGAAGTATTTTAACCAGAGAGATAAAATAAATAGAATAACAATAATATATTTATTATAAGAGAAAAATAGAATATATGTTTGATTACATTAGATATTCAAGAACATAAGTTAGAAGATCCAAATTAATACTGTCTTGTTGCGACACGGACACACAATAGTCCTTGGAGGCAAGATCAAGTGCAGTAGGCTTGAAGAGCAATGTTCAATTACAAAACACCTGGACTGACGCCAGGCTACGGTCAGGTGATTATAAACAAAAGTTAACTGGAAATCATATACATATATTATTATTACCACATGTATAATGAATAGCAATAGAAAGGTTAGTTGATTACATTGGTAGATGGCTAACATACAGGTGTCTACACAAAATAGTACTATGGCCAGTCCTTTCCCTATTGGTACCTCCAGAGCATTCAATAGTACATGTATTTAATGACCCACTCCCTGGGCTACAATACTAATTTAATTCATACAATACTAAACTCGGTCAATAGGTGCCAAAAACGGGCAGAGAGAAAAAAGGTATTATCTGCGCGGACCCCATATGGAAACAAGCGGAGTTCCGCGCTTTACCCACCCAAGCTAATACCATACGCGAAGCGTGGCAACAAGAATGATTTAACACATAGAATACATTGACCCAAATAGGTCCTAGAAAAAGGATAGACCACCTGGTTGTAGCCATAAAAATAAGTGTGTAGTCTTAAGGACTCAAAGGGGAAATATAGTGCTCGTGGAGAATAGCAACCATTTGGACTAAGTCTTTATTACATCTGGAGCTCAAGGCTCCTATATCGGAGCTATATCATATGGATATAGAAAAAACATGGTCTCTTGGACCAATATAACAAGTCTGAAAGACTTAAGCAACATTAGAGTTACTGTGACTACACCAACAGAGTCGGAACAACAACAACAACAAAATCTAGTCACTCTGATTGAAACAAGAAATTGAAATAAACATAATAGTCGCCTTGACTGTACTAAGTTTGAAGGACACAATTCTGATAAACAAAAGTCAAGACTTAATAAACATTTTCTAGTCTTTAAATTAGACCCATAAGTCAGATGGACTTATTAATGTCGACTTTATACTTAGGAAATCGGAGAGGATTCTCCTCGGTAGCGTGGTGGTGAGAACCACGCCCAATACTCCATGGCCACTGGTTCCTTCGTAGAGTAAGATAGTAGAGGCTCCGTCTTCGATGACGTGATGTGATAAAATACAAAGAGGTGAATCCGAGAGTCACTTATTTTATACCCTTTCTCTGACTAGAACGGAACAAAAAAAGAAATAGAAAAAGTGTAAAAATCCAGGTGGTGATAGGATGGACTGGAGCTTGAGGGGTGAGGAAAAGGGGAGGTTCGAAGACACGCCGCCACCACAGTGGCGCTCGAGGGTCGTGGGAGCGAGCCTAACTTAGTTGAGTTCTTTTTCATGTCAGGTGTTGTAGCGAGCGGATGTGTTTGGAAACGCCCTGTCGCTATCCTTGTTAAATATTTTCCTGGAAAGCATGTTGGTGGTATCCGATTACATCCAGTAACGTTGAGTAAGTCTTGAAGCATATTATTCCTGAATGTATCATCTTTAATTATTTTCTTTGGATTCCACTATTATAAGTTTAGTATTTTTATGCAGATTTGTATTACTAAAATCCTTTGTAGTATTTTATATTGGAAGCACGTGGATCATATCCGAGTCCATCCAGTCGATAACAGTAGATTTTGAAGAATATTATTATTAAATATCTCAAATCTAATTCTCTTCTTTGGATTTTGCCAATAGAATTATTATAATCTCGTATTTTTACGTATCCTAATTGTGTAGGTGTCAACTTTACATGATTGACACGCTACAAATGGGTTTATCGACGACTAATAAAAGTTTCAGTTTATATTTACTACATAAAAATTCAATTCCTTTTCCTAATTAAAATTTAAAGCTACATTGGATTTTTTAATATTGAAGTGGTTACTTTTATAATACTGTAATATCAAGTCTCCTTAAAACGTTTATTATTATTATTATTATTATTATTATTATTATTATTAGCACCACGTCTTACTACCCGTTCGGGTTATACGCACTTACGCTAATGTGTAATGGTAGGGTGATTGTGAGATTAAATGGAGGACCTAAAGCTTAACGTGGAATCAGAACCATGGTGGAGGCCTGGCATTCCACACATTCACAAGTTGTGATTAACACACGTATTGTCAGAGGGGAAGGAAGGGTTTGGCAATCAGATAAATCTGTACCGGGATCGAGGATTGAGCCCTGGACCGCCAGCACAGAAGTCCTCTAGGCTGCCAGGTTTCCTCCATAGCGCAATTAGATGCCCGCGTGGTCTAATGCACTACTCTTGCAGTAGACTATACTGCCTATGACGGGGAGATCGAGGTTAGAATCTCAGTCAGGTGTACGAGAGGTTTAAAAAAAAAAGATTTTCTAATCTCCCTCTCCACAGATGTGGATACATTTCATTTACTATGACCTTCCTAATCCATAAATCCACTATCCTAATTAGTACATAAGCGTATAACCTGAATGGTTGGTAAGACGTGGTGCTAACACACAATTCTCGATCATTTAGTCTGAGGGGTTTTCAATTCCCGACAATAAGACTCTATCAACCAAAACATCGGGTTTCTATAAAAATGGCATTTAGTGATCCTTATTTAATCAAAATGTCACTATGTGACTTTAAGTGCGTACAATAAATTGTTAAAAGGTGCGTCAGATTGCAAAGCCATAAAATCACCCACGATTAATTAAGTTCATCGGAAGATTACATTTTATCACATACGCAAATTCTAAATTTTTTTTATGCCTTCGATTATTAAAAAGTTAATTTTGGTATCTTATAAACCTTTATATATAATATGTGTGTGCGTGTATGTGCTTACGAGTGTGCTTCTGTATGTACTTGTGTTTGGTTGGAAACCATACTAAAGTGAGCTTACTAATATGTCATACTCTATAAACATACTTTTAAATATTCAAACGTGAAGTTTAATTTATTAAATTTAACATTTTAGTCTAAACCTTCCCTTTACACTCACATTCGTTCTCACATCCCAAAGAGACGGGGCAGTGAAAGTTTGTAATTATTTTTAATAAGTTTTAAAACATTATATTATTAAGTCTACCTATAAAATTGAACATTGAAGATATGTCCTATGCATAGGTTCAATTTTAAAACCAAGTTTAAGACTTGATATTCATAAGTTATGCCTCTACATATATTTAAATTCACAATCATAAAATATGACATCAATAATAGCTTCAAAATATTGTGTGGTCCTCTTCTTGCCTTTCCCCCAAAACATTTCTGGTATCGCCACTATCGAACAATACTGACATAATACGTTAACCTTCTAATGGGACTCTCGTTTGATAAAAACCTTTTGTCATCAAGTTATTTTACCTGCACTTTCTAACCACACAAGCTATACCACTTAATAACATTCAGACACATAATTTTATACTCACTCTTAAATGTATTTTGAACCCACATAGTTCGTAGAAGTATAATCTATTCACGGTAGGAATTTATCTCTGGAAGATCTTTTTTCCTACCAACATCCTAAGATATAATAGATTTCTGGTAGTGAAAAAGGCCTTTCAGAAAACAATTCCTACGCTGAACTGACTTTAGTTCACTACTTTATAACAACACTTACAAATTTGCTTAGCTTAAAGACAGCTCTCCAAATACTACACACCAGGCCCTAAGGTCTAGATATATACTATTTGGATATCAAGACAAATCTGCTTACATGATGAAGTATTAAATATATTTGTACACAACCTAGACTCAAACCAGGTTCCTATAGATCCCTATCTTCTAGCCACCAAACATGGGGACAGAAAATTAGGCTGGTATTATAGAGTTACTATTAGTGCTAATGTAGAGTCACACCCATCCCTCAAAACAAAAGCATGGCAGAAATGTAATCACAGGACGAACTTTAAGAGAAACATTAGGTTTCAACTTACTCGGCGTGAGCTGTTCTACTCTAGTTCAACTAATTTCAGTTTGGTCGGGTTTTCTTTCTAGAATTTTTTCCTGAGAGTTCCAATCAAATTTCATAAACAACCGACTAAGTAATTTCGCATGCAAAATAAAGCTAGCGACATGGCAAAAATATGTGTCGTCTGTCATGAGGAGATTTGAAATAACTCGATAATTTAAAAAAAAACATGGAAAAATAATCTAAAATTTTATTTACTAGAAGTACACCTCGGTGCTTTTTGGGTAAAGTGCTTGCCTTGGGACCTAATGTTCGTGGGCTCAAACCCAGCTGGGGTCGATTGAATTTTCCTTGAGCAATAAAAATCCATAGTACAGCTTCCTTTGAAGGGGAAGCAAAGCTGTTGGTCCCATGTCCATCGTGGCATGTAAAATAACGCTGGAAAGTATGCAAAATTGGTAGATCCTTTCACTCTCGCTCATATAAATTCTCATGTGCTGATATAATCGGTCGGTTCAGAAATTTCAGGTTAAATATCTTGAATAAATATTTACTAGAAAATAAAAATATCTGCTGTTTTAAGTTGGCGTTGCTAAGCGTTATGGATCAGCATATACAGCGTGTGATTTGCTGCCTCACTCAAGCATATTCTGTTCTATTTTTGGCGAACATGTGAACCAAGCTAAGAGCTTCTGAGGCCATGTACAGTACCTTGTTAATAAATTACACTCCTTTACCTCCCCTCTAGTTTATAAAATAATAACATTACTCCCCGAGAAAAAAAATAAATCTCCTAGTTTCACGGCCTTCTATGCTGACGGGACAAAACGAATATGAACAAAGAGATTGGCTGAGAGGAAGAGCGAGCTTCGCACAGTGAACACTAGATCGATGTAAACTGGGGCATCTCGAACCTCCACTAATGTCTAATAAACCAACCTTGTTGATAGTGGTAAATAAACCCTACGCAACAGGCCAGCGTATGGCAGCCAATATATCGTGTCAAACATAATCAATTGAAACAAATTCCTTCAAAATCGGAATATTTGACTACGTTGTTTACTAGAATGTGACCTTAACGGGTCCTAGAAATCCTTAACATGTCTCTAATAAATACAATTGATTATTTGGCGTCCTTTTAAAGTTATTAATCACGATTACTTTTGATTATTTCCAAATATGGGATGATGGTCCAGGCGTGCTAATTTGCATCCTTAGTGAAATGTAGATTTTTATTTAACCATTAAAGTAGTGTTTGTTCAGTTACAATAATATCAAGAACACTACTACATTATTTTCCAATAATCATTGTCGCTACTTATACCAGCACTATCTTGTCAGATTCGATCTGACATATCATCCTTAATTTCTTAAATCAAACCTTTTATAACAAACGCCATTAACGTCTTAGTTAAGAGATAAATAAGAGTATGGAAGTTTAGAAGAATTACACACGCATTAGCTTGAAAAGAGGATAGGTTAAAGCACATTTATAAGCCACATATGGTAAGAACAATTCCAGTACCTTCAGCTGGCATTCGAATCCTGACTTTTAAATAAACGGTCACCAAGTCCAATCAGAGTCTTGCGTTTTAGATCGATCGAACACAGGTTCGAGTAGTACCCTTGAGGTAGGCGCATGCCATGGAGTATCGCTTCGGCTCATATCCCTCCGCGCTGGCTCAGAAAATATCTTGAGCTGAGTTTTTCTCAATTTTTAAACATTTTCATACAAAATAATATATACAAGAATTAATTTCATGGGTGACCTGGTGGTCTAGGGATAAGTTGTTGGGCTTCTATGCTAGTGGTCCGAGGTTCAATCGAGGTTCAATCGAGGCCAAACCCTTCCTTCACCTCTGACAAGACGTGTATTAATCATAGCTTTCGAATGTGTTGAATGCCAGGCCTCCACCGTGGTTCAGATCCCACGTTAAACTGTAGGGCCTCCATTTCATCTCATAATCATCCCACCATTACATATTAGCGTAAGTGCGTATAGCCCGAACGGCCAATAAGATGTGGTGCTAATAATAATAATACTAATACTACTACTAATAATAATATAATAACATCAACAATAACAATAATAGTTAATTCCATGCGATACGAATAGGTGTACGCGGTACGCCAAACTTTTGATTCTTCCCTTGGCACATATTAGACATAGAATGATTCGGAGTTCCCTAGACGTGTGATCTCAGACGCTCATAGACCCATCTATGCTAAGCCCCTGTTATTAAAAACCATATTGAAGTTTCTATATCGAGCGCCAGAGATCCTTTTTACCCTGTCCCAATACCACTGCGATATAATTTCGACTCTGCTTCGGGCAACGGTATCTTGGACCCATTTTACCAAGATCTACCCCAAGGCCCCCATTATATCAGGAGTTATGGCAAAATACACCCACAAAAAAATATTACAAGAAATAATACGATTTTAGGTCGTTTATTAAAATCGACTGTGTTGAAGTCTCTCGACAGAGATAGTGTTATCATAAACGTTACATCTTACCACCACCACCACCACCCTCTGGCTCTCTTTTGTTGTTGGGAATGGTAAGTGTAGGTTTCGTCCTAAGGCACTAAAGTCATGGGGAGGGTGGTGAAAAGGGGAAAATGGGGGTAAATGGAAGTTTCTTGAACAGGATAATAGAGGCTGCTTTATCGGGATTAGCCATATAGGAAAAAAGGTGCGTGTTTGTGTGTTTGAGGTTTCGCCTGGGAAATCCCGAGAAATTGAATGTGTCGGAACATCAACGGCCCCGTTCAATATAAGTGAAAGTGTAATCAACCCTCTCTTTTCTTCGCTCTATGGTTCATGTATTATGTACCGTCTGCGCCTGTGGCTATTATTCATAGATAGTATATAATATGTTCAACATATATATATATAATGGCGGCCTCGTGTTACAACGCAAGGTTTTTTTTTTTACCTCGCGTGAGTACATCTCATATATTATTTTATTTATTTAGCACCACGTCTTACTACCCTTTCGGACTATACGCTTAAGTACTAATTAGGAAGGATGAATTCAAAGGAAGTGAATCCACATTTGTGTGAAGGGAGAGTGGAAAACGGTTTAGGGAAAACCACCCCCCAGTTCACCCGTTTGAGTTTAGAGCGTTGATCTCCCCGTCCTCGGCAGTCTAGTTTAACACAAAACTACATCACCTATAAATAACTTGACCAAATTTGCTATTCCCTAAAGCGGGACGTATTTATACCAGGGGGATACAGTTGGTATGTAAGACCCATCCAGCGGGGTTAAAGATCCCCCTCCAGTTTTTTAATTCCAAGCCTAAAAATTTGTGTTTTTAGGCCATCCTGGAACCGTGCAAATAGGATATAAGTTAAAAGTTTCACATTTTCCCGAGTTCGTAAGTTGTTCTTTTGTGGTAATTTGTTTAATAAAAGTAGAAAGCAATGCCTACATAAGCCTAAACATTTTTGTGGGGTTAGGGGTTGGGATTGAAAACGTATCAACAGTTAATTTAGATGTTTATTTTTCCATTTATTTTTCCATGGGTATTTAAACAAACATCTAAAAAAAACATACAAGTAAATAGGAAGAAAGTGTAGCATATCACTCAAGTAAAATGACATATACAAACCGTAATCTGCACAAAATAATAAACTGAAATAAAGGAATTCAACGAAGAGAATTAAAACTGATATATTCTGCAATAATAACATTTGTTATCTACTTACTTTAAGTGGATGTTCCCGGATACAAACACTATGCTTCGACGAACTATTCTGCAAGTATGGCGGAAGCGAAGGCGTGGCAGTTTTAACAGATGTTTGAACCCTTGAACACTCGATGTTGACAAAGGACCTGACTGTCGTTGGTTCAATGACTCAAGCTACGAGCACTACTGCCCTAGCGGACTTCCTTGGCAACTCTTTCTATACTATTCCCCCCTCCTCGCCTTCCTTCCTTTTCCCTCATTACATGCTCATATTTGGTCCTTTTTAGCCATAAAAAAGAGTATATAACGGGTGACCCCTAGGTTCATTCGACTGTAGTTCATCATATTATATCCTCGAAGGAGGAACCTCTGCTCCAGCACCTGAAGAAGAAAGTGGTGGTCTTGAAGTTTGGGTTATGGGTCTCACCACCTCGACGCCGAGGGAATCTCATCTGATGTTCCAAGTATTCAACACATATACAAGTCCTTCAGTCATTTTGTAATAGTCAAAGAGAGTAATTTTGTTTGCCAGTCAAAGCGGCAAATATGTTTTCTTAGTACTTCAGACTTGCTGTTTTAGTCAGAGTGACTAAGTTTGGTTTCTGTGTCCTTCTGACTTAGTTTAGTTAGTCGAAGAGGCTAAAATGTTTTCTAAGTCCTTCAGGCTTGTTGCAGTAGTCAAAGAGACTAATTGTGTTTCTGTTAGTCGAATCATCTATAATGTTATGTAAGTCCTTCAGACTTGTTCTAGTCAGAATGTCTAAATTTGGTTTTGTTTCAATCAATCTATAGTCAGATAGTCTGACTATATATATTTTCCCTATCTCCATATAACAAAGCTTAAATACAGGGGCTTTGAGCTCTATATGTAATAAGGACCTTGCTTTAAGGTTCCTCTTCTCCATTAGTTCATGATTCCGTTTTAATTCCTTATGACCTCACAATATATCATGATGCCGTAGACGTCATGCTCACTTGTTCGAATTTTTGTATGGCTACAAGCAGGTTGTCTAACACATTTATTTGAGGACCTAGTTAGGTCAGTATCTCACAGCATTCTTGTTGGCACCAATTTTTCTGTGCTACTATTTTGGGTACGCAAAGTGTGGAACACGGCTAGTTTTGTATAGTGGCCCCCACACATATATTATTTTCATTTGCCCCTTGTTGGCACCTCATTTGTCCAAGTATTTAAAGTTAGTTTGTACTAGATTTTATGTATACTCCAGGGAGTGGGTAGGGGTATAAATGTACTATTGAGTGCTCTGACAGTACCCACTGGGAAAGGACTAGCCATAGTACAATTTTGTGTGGACACCTGATTGTTAGCCATCTGATAATGTAATTGACGGACTGTCCTCTTATCATTTATTATTTAGTGTGTTTATGGGATCTTTCTTAATTTCAAATCAAGCTAGCTAGCTTGGCCGACATTTAGCTTAGTAACTCTAAAACCATAGTATTTGCCGTTATATTTTTATTAGTAATTAATTCCCCATGTTTTCTGTTTATACCTATCTGGTGGTAGTCTGGCGTTAGCCCGGCTGTTTTGGAATCCAATACTCTCTATCAACTTAACTTCCTTTTGAGTGTTACCGTGTCGTCTTGGACACGTATTCTCCCGTGCTACGGGAAGTTCCTATATTTTAGGAATTGTTAAATCCTATCATATTTGTCAGTTTCAAACTTAATGTTTTCCTTTATACCTCTAAGAGTTACATGTTTTTTCTAACCAATTTAACGGACATTTATTACGGTTTATTATTCTTTGGCCCTGCATTTAATTTTGTTTATCAATTGTAACCCTATATCATCTTTTTATGTTTGTTATAATAAATCTATTATTGTTACCTATTTATTTACTCTTACTCTTATGAAATATTTCCCAGTCTCTACTTTGTTATACATTTACTTTGTAATAGTTATCGCTACCTCCTCTACATATTAGAGTGAAGGGGAAATCACGACACAAAATATAGAACATCACATTTATTCACCCAGTCAATTTTAGCGTATAAATTATAAGTGTACATTTCTATGTTTCATACAGACTCAGTCAAACTGATAGGCCTACTTTGTATTTGAACTTATTTGCTTTAACAGTGCTGGTGAGGACCACAACATTGAATAAAAATCCTGGCAACTTAAAGTCAAAATTAATATTTGTCACTAATATTGACCTTAATTCGCTCACACCAAGTTGGGTCTTCTCCGATATCCACACTTTTGTCATTGCAGAAAAAACTATCTCAATGGTTGCATTAGTTCATGGCAGTTCTAGTACATATTCTGCGATTTTACTGATGTGCTGATGATTTATGGAATTTTCTCTCAGATGTTTAAGCAGTTCAAGCCACCATTTATCAGATTCTAATTTGTTTTCATTCAACACTGAAATGTGGCTCTTAATGTATTTATCCACACAAGTAATTTCATCAAAAATCTCTGTATCATAAGACGCGTCGATGTGTTTTTTTAACGATAAGGTAGTCTACGGCTAGCTGAACATCAGACCATTCTGGAGTTTTTAAATTCCGATTTACGCATTCAAACATTTATAAATTCTCTAAATGCGTTGTCTACTGCTCTAAAAATCCCTGATTCATCGAATCCCTCGAACCACATGGCATTCAAATTATACTAAATTTGTAAAAAATCTCAAAACTCTATCTCGAATAAAATTATGAATGCCTTGACTTCAAATAACAATTTTAAGTAGATGAAAAAAGGAATAATATAGACGTGTGTAGTTTGGAGAGTAGCAAAATAACAAGAAAGGACAAAATTGTATTAACATATTTACTGATTACATCACTAAAAAGGGTTATCTTTGTGATTTATGATGTAACAAACATGACAAACAAAATAGCATTTGTCAGGGTCACTAAGACTTAAACCAACTAATTTTAAATACAAATTTAAATTTTTTCACATACACTAAAATAGTATACTTTTAAAGATCTGAGAATTTTAATTTCAATTTGAGATTTGAAAGAACATGTTTTTGTTGTTGTTAGAGATTCGAATTCAAAAATTATAAGAATTGACCCAACTCTAATGTTGTTGTTTTATTTAGAAATTATACTCTCATGGGCTGTTAACCGTTGATACCTTCTGACTGACTGAATCACTCGTAGTCGCGCCCAAGGTCCAATGCTAGGATTATAACTCAGACACCCTTCTCTCCCAATAGAAAAACTAAAGCCGTCACCAGTCGTGAGGAGAAAGGCTAAGCAAGAGTAATTGGGAGCTCATTGAAATGATGCCTGCGGGTCTAATACACCTGTCAATTTTAAGGTTGGAGTGTAGAGTATTCTAGTTAAGAGCAGTGTTTTTGTAACATCATTTTGGTTTGTCCAAAATAAATCAAATATCTCTCCAGTAGAAACATAAGACTTTAGTTTTATTCAGATAATGTTATCAACAAGTTGTGAATTGTTAAACTGATCCGCTGATTGCGGGGAGTTAGAGTTCCGGTAGGGTCTACTGAGGGTGGTTTTACCTGAAAAAATTGTTTCCGACTTCTCTTCCACGTCTGGGTTTGAACCAATGAGCATCGGGTCCTGAGGTGAGAACTTTACCTCTGGACCACTGAAGTTAACCTAAATTATAATTAATAGGGTCTTACCTTTACCGCATCATATTGGCTCAAGGGATTAAACTAAAATTGAATTGGTGTTTCTAAACTCAGTACCGGTCTCTTTTACTTGTCAGCCAAGAGTACGGGAATTGAGATACCGGTTTTCAAGTTTATTTCTAAGGGTTGGAGCATGATAAGTTTTCTGGTGTCTCTTGTATAGTTGGCCCACAATTTATCGACAGCTATGAAAACTACTACAGGCCCATTCACTTTCTCGCAGTGGATCACCGAGATATTTACTTTGGGGGAGGCGTTAAATTGATACTGTAGCGAGAATGGCATTTTTATGACTAGGGGGTAGGGGGCATATCTCCCTGACTAACAAGGGCCTGTAAAATGTATATATATTAAATGATTTTATGAGCTAATTTGAGTTGTTTTATATTAATTAACCCTTTCCAGTCCAAATTAACTAAGGTGTATTCTAAAAAAAAAAATTGTAGACATTTATTTTAAAATCTGTGTATAACTTATACAAAATATTTTTTTTGTTAATATAAATTGAACATTCTTATTAATTTGTAACCAGTTGGTTACATTAGGCATTGGTATTTTTTAAAGATAAAAATAATATAATAATATCAAACATACAAATAACGTAGCCATGTGTGTACACCGGGCTGGGGCATCGATTTAATATTTCAAAAGAACTTGGATATAATTTATTGAAACCTTTATTTGTGTTCTAAGTAATAAACTTTATATTAAAATATAGCTTATACATTCAAACATTTGCTGTGCAAATTATTTTAGCTCTATTTCAGATTATTTAAATTTGTACTAAGTATATTTGCGGTTTCGGTAGGGTGAGGAGGTTCAAATTCCCCGTTTCCCCCCTGTACCCCGTTGGGCGAGCCTCTACCTTCTCGTATTAATAAGATTGATAGTGTGTTACGCAGGTGCACAATTTTACATATTATATAACCTTTACGATACGTTTATTCTATTGTTGATTTGTTTTTGATAGATTCTAAAAGTGTCACTATATTTAAACTCTAGTATATATGATGATACGGTTTAAATTTAACTAATTAAATTTTCTTTTAAGAGTATTTTTGGTATAAGCCATTTACAGATATTGAATATTGAGAAATAATATTCTAGCTAGTTTGAACGTGTAAAATGATTTATGTTTTTAAGAAGCACAAGTATTGTAACTAATGTATATGTGTTTACTAACAAATTAATATGACTTGGCGCTTGAAAAATTGTTTTTGGGGAGAACTTGGTCGTTAAATCAATTGAGAGGCGGAATTGTTTGTATATATTGAGTCAAAACTGGTATTCGTTGAAATAACTTTTGAATAAATACCACTGCATGTATGGCTTAAGAACTATTATTAAACACTCTATTGGAAAGTTATATAATACATCTCTGAATGTCTTATTTCTACAAGTATAATTTAAACAAAAATAAAATTAAAGTGTAGTTTAGTGTTCAATAAGAATATATTATTGTAGACTAAATAACATATCCGGAAATACGTAGGCTTATAGTTATTTTAGTAAGTAACTAACGAACATTTTTTAAACACTCAAATTATATTATCAACGGACAACTTTTAAATCAACTTAATCCCGAACGGCAAGTCTAATTATGTACAAGCATAAGAACTTATATATTTATTAAATAAACGGTTTACATTGAATAATACTAAGATATATATTTTCTAGCACCACCTGGAATCGAACATTAGTCTCCTATACTTATGCTTGTTATGTGTATTTACCCATATTTTACAACAATAGTAAATATTCCTAACGTTGTTCCGAAAAATATTAAAAAGGGAAAGACATAAGTATTTATACTTGTAAATCATGACTGCTGCATGAGGGATGGGGTTAGGATAGGACCTCACCTATGCGCCTTTCCACAAAATATTTTCGCTTTCAAACAAAGTCCCCTTCAAGGTAAAATTTATTTGATTAATATTATGTCTAAATATTTTACTTAGAAAAGAGTTCTATTATTTCATAAATGCATGGTATGCCCTTATTTAATAGATCGACCTTGCTTAATTTATGGGACAGTAGCGCTGCTAACGCGAGTTCATCCTGTAAGGTGGCCATATTCTTTAGTTATGTGTCACTTTAAAACATACTACAGAAAAGTATGTCCCCAAAAACGATTTAATCACGTTGTTGCTTCACACAAATATATATATGTGTGTTTTGGATAAGATCATATGATTTAAACAAGTTTATGTATGTAGTTAATGAATAAAGAAAGAAGGTTTTCGTTGAAATCAATGTTTACTTGAATTAAGTGTTAATTATTTAACACAAAATGAATAACATTCATGTAAGTAGATCTATACATCTGTTTTCAAATATTGAACACATTATTGAGAAAAATGTTAGACCTAAATGAGTATGGGATGGATTTAAAACATTTGTCTAATGTAAACATTAATTTTAATGTAAGTATATTGAATTTGAAATTATGTATTTAACAAGTTAGTTATTAGACTATTTTCTATTTATATAAAGTGATTAATGAAAGCAAAATTATTAATACATTTTTCTTTTTGCCTAGAGACTTTGGAATAATTCTGTTATAAATAAGACATACGGTAGAGTTACACAAATAATCTCTATATTGATATAGAATCTAGTATAGGTAATTTATGGTTTTTTGCACTTAATTTCGCACTGAATTCATTAATATATTTACATATAATCTGCCGCTATTTCTGACAATACACGCTGATATTTTAAAGTTAATTCAATAGGTTTTTTTTGCTCTAACTAATAAAAATCATATCAATCTTTTTTAAGTTTCCTATTAAAAAAAAAGCCCACACATTATTAATTTTAGAAACATCAAATAAATTCATTTTTTTTTTTCATCAGCGCTTGTCATTGTAACGTGCTAGAAAGTTTATGTTTTGTGTTTGGAAGTGTCCTGTGAAAAACAAAACAACGGGGGAGCCAATAAGCTCGTATCCGTGACATTGATGGATTGTATCGTGGATTCGATAGGTTCTAGACGAAATTTTCTTCAACAATGTGGCGAACCGATATTTTGTACCATAGCTATTCAACAGATACATGATAATACAACAAAGATGAATTGCTCCTGGAAATTTGAAAATGGTATTCAAGACGAATATTTAAAAAATACTTAACGTAACTTTTTCTAGACCTACAAACTAAATTAACAGTCAAAAGAGATTTTCCATTAAATAAAATAATCCGGGTGTGTTTATTATATTTTTTTGAGTGGATAGAATTGAAAGGGAGTTTTGTGTATTTGTGCATTTTATTTCGACAAATTAACTTTACCTTTCAAATCAGACACTCGATTGGATTTATATTTTCATGCTCTAAATATAAATCAATGGTTATTAGTACAATAAACCTCATCTATACCCCCCTTTTGGTTGGAAGAGCAGCACAGAAAATTCAAACTCATTTATTTGTGGTACACATTGATACAATTTTACTATATTATTTGTGTTTTATATAGGTATTGATAATATCTATCAGAAGTGACAGCTGCAGATAGCATGACTTTATGTATGAACATATTAAAATTATTTTAGTTACTTTAGTTAGTAACTAACTCTTAATGTTCTTCCTACCTAAATCATACTAGATAGTGAACTCCAAGCCACTCATATCTCAGCTACTTTCGCACCACACGAAGACTAAAGCCTATTTGACGCCATCAAGTTTCAAACCGGTAAAGTCTAATGCTCAAAGATGTATTTAAATTATTGATTGTGCTAAAAGAGAGGCTATTTAAGATGGAATTCTTAAGTTGTGTTTCTATGGATAGACCTACGATTAAAAATATCTAGAAATAATCAACATACTTTAATTTAAATATATTTGGTTTATTAACTTCGGTGTTGATTCATTAATGCGGAGTTTACAAGTAGTAAAGTGTGTAGGATATTTTAATATCCAGACTTTGTTATTTTTATTTATGCATTTATTTGAGTTAAGCCTGTTTAACATGAACTTTCTGACCCGACTGATTATATCAGAACACGAGCAAGAGCACCTATATATTTTGTCGGGAAAGGTATTTTCACATACATTACAGGGTGATTTTACATGTCACAATTGCATTACTTCCCCTCCGAAGGAAGTTGTGCGATGGATTTTAATCGCTCAAGAAATATTCATCGACTCCGTTTGGGTTTGAACCAATGAATACCAGTTCCTGAGGCGAGCATTCTACCCTAGTTTTAGTTTAAAATTAAATCTGATTTTAAATTTAGTCTTGCCTTAATTAAATATACTCTGACATTCTTAGCTCATTTGGTATCATGGCTCTCTTTTGAGATAGAATACCGGGTTCTATTCCCAGGATGACTGAAAAAAAATGTCATTAGGGATATTGGAGCTTCCCCTTCCACAGTGATGAATCACTGGGTGTCCCCCTGGTTCCAGATTTTTTTTCTCCTTTGCGTCGCGTTTTACTACCCGTTCGGGCTATACGCTTATGTACTAACTACGCTAAAAAAGGAAGGTTATATTTATAAGGAAGTGTACTTAAATTTACTTGAAGGGAGAATGGTAGACTATTTTGGAAAAAACACTCTCAGTACACCCGAACGAAATTTGTACCTCGATCATAGGCAGTCTATTCTACTGCGAGAGTATCGCCTTGGACTATGCGGCCACCAAAGTGGGTTAGAACTAATTATTTAATGATTCATGTAGTGCTAAACAACTATGTTCAGAAAGTGCGCCCCAAATAAAAAAAAATATATATAAGAATTCTTAAACATCCACACTGGTGATCACGCGTACAAAATCGTAAGTCTCATCAAGGCTGGTTTGCCAGTGATGGGGAAGTCAAGGTAAAGGGATCTCTGCCGGGTATACTGAGATAATTTTAAATATTTTTCCATTCTTTCTCCATGTAATTGCGAATACGCTTCTTCTAAACACTTCTTTTCTCATATTTACACATTAAGTTTAAAATAAAGGGTGGAAATTTCAAACGTTCTAAGTGACAAAAATAAAATTTTACAGGAAATAATAAAAACTTTCTTGGATTTAAAGAACTATATTTTCTTTCTGGAACAAATTTATTGTGTGCTACAATATAGTGTACATTTAATGATTAACTTAAAAATAATTAATTATTGTATCATTATAATCTAAGTACCCTTTATACTTTTCAAAATATAAATTTCTTTATGGGTTATCATATATTTTAAGTGCATTATGATAAGGCTCACAAAAGTGGTGGCATTGCCGTTAATTTTTAATTTAACGTAGTAAAATATAAACATTTTTGGTTATGGAATCATGAATCACATCAAGCAACAGGATTATTCTTTGCCCAATTTTTCGTAAAAATAAATTATTTAATTGATTGAAAGTTGTATTAATTAGTTCCACGTAACCAAGAGAACGGCAAGAAAATATGTTAACATGGTAAATATATCGTAATGATCAGCTAAAACCATATCAGCAAACATATATAAATGTTGTTTCTTTATTATTGATTTACCATCTATTTCTGACTCCGCAGTTCTGTATTTTTCCACAAAGATAAACATGTAATTTATGTATCTGCTAAATTTACTGCATGGCACCTTAATGAGGAATGATGGCTATTCATTATCAGTTATCACCCTCCATTGAAGCTATAAATAAACCTCACCTATATTTTAAAAACAAAAGAGCTACATGAATGTCAACGTAATAACGAATGTCATCGTCAACATGTTTCCTAATTATTTCATTAGAGAAACTTGTAATTAGGTTAAATTATCACAAAATAACCAGAGCGGCAACTGCTACGAAAAATCCAAAGAACTTTCACACTGCGATTATTTTTAGCAATACTTTGTAAATATTTTGTTACTTACCAAACGAATTAAAACTTCTTTAGGAAATAGGAAAAGTTTTAAGTGACTTTACACAACTAGTTAAAATAATTATTTCATTTAATAATAGAAAGCGTAAGCGTATCTTCACTTTGAATAAATAAATATATTTCACTAAGCGTAATCTTAATTTCACTGGGAATAAATAAAGATATTTCATTTGTTTCTCTCATGTACGGTTTACGGTGTAATTGCTAGGCGAGTTTTCGTAATTTAGTTAGTTATCGATATTTACGACCCAATGTGGATTGGTCCTCGCGGTACTATTGTTGATTTAGAATGTTTACGATATGAGTCTGAATCAATTCTACCCTTTGATATAGTACGGTTTTCACAGGAAGGACTTTATCCGACTGCTGGAAAAGTTATTAGATCTAACTTCCCATGTTTATATGGCAAGTAATGTGATCTGCGACTAATAAGTATCATCTTCGGTGGCAGCATGGTCCAAGGCGCTACTCTCACCGATAGATTAAACTGCCGAGGATGGAGAGGTCAGGGTTTGAGCACGGTCGAGTACACAACGGGTGGATTTCCTCTGAATTAAACCTTCCTAATCCCTAACATATTAGTGGGCTTAATACATAGGCGTATAGCCCAAACGGTTAGTAGGAAGCGGTGATAAAAAAATCTTAAAAGTACAGTAAAATGTTAGCAATGTTGACCTAGAAATAATTTGTTCGAATTTTCTAAATTGTTTCCCATGTAAATTTGACTAAAATGGTTTTCTTGAGCAACGATGATATTACTTTTTTTTTTCTATGTATATGCCCCTATACCTCAACAATATTGGGAGGAAGGGTAAAAAATATAGCAGGGTTGTCCACGTAAAAGGCGGGAATTGATTTAGAATGAACGATATCTATAGTGTCAAGAAGATTATCGAATTCTGGTTTTAATAAATTTTGAAGAGGAAATTGCAAGTTGAGAACTATCGATTAAAATTGTTTCAGACACATTGTAGTTGACGAGAAAGAAAAGTGTTTTTTTTGTTTGTGTTGTATGTTGAAGGGAAACGATTTTGTCATGGTGGTAATTATCTTCGTCCTTTAGGTCTTGTAAATAGTACAAAGTGATTAGTTGGTTTATAATATAGTTTTGGATCATCTATGAGATCTGGACTGGCCTTGGTAGTCTTTGAATAAAACACGGTGAATTTTCCATAATTTTGGGTAAGTATTGTAAAGGTCTGTGTTATTTGTTAGAGTAGCCACTCGTATGGGTTTAGTCAGTTTATGGTAAACAATCAGTAGTCTAGTACAAACTCTGGAAGATATCCCCGGATATTTTATAAAATTTGGTAATTTTAATTTCATTATAGTGTTCGATGTGGTTGGTCGTACAGGAAGTATAGTTTGATCTCAACATCTCTATTAAATCAAATAATGTGGGGAAAAAATAGTACTATCAAAATTAAGTTATTATATTGATCCTTCTCGCAAATATATTTTGTAACGTTGATAAGAGGGAAGGAAGACCTGGCGGTCTAGGCGTGAGGTGTCAAGACTTCTGTGTTAAGGGTCCGGGGTTCAAATCCCAGTCCTGGCACGGATTCACCTCTGGCAAAGGGCGTGCTTACACGAATGCGGGGAATTCCAAGCCCCAACAGTAGTTCGGACTAAACTGTAGGTTCCCTCTGCTTTACACCATAATCATTCTTACGTATCGTCCTACAATCTGGGGATAATGTAATTCACCTTAATGGTGACCCCACCTCAGAAATGAACTCCTCCATACATAGGCATAGCTAAGAGAAGGTAGATTAACCAAGATCTATAGCACTAACCCAATCCACTTTGATAAGAGACGTTAATTTATATCACATTGTCTAGAAGACTAAACGAATTTGTCAAGCGGAGGAATATGTATATTTTTTTAAGATCATATTTTCAACAATCAATATAATATGTTATTTTGAACAAACTAAACTGATCAACGCCTACAGTCTCAGCCACAAAAAATTACATGTTTTTCCTGATTTAGCTGACCATGTTTTTTCGACACAAGACGTGACGGAGAACAAGCGACTGGCTATGTAAAGTTACGAGCAATCTATCTGGTTTTGTTTTAATCCAACACCTTAGCTCAGTCGGTATCGTATCAGCCTACTTATCTAAGGGTCCCGGGATTGATTCCCAGCATGCCCGAAAAAATATCATTGATGAGTATATGGGTTTACCCTTTCACATTGATAAATTGACGACCGGGGACTGGATGTTGTGCCTGTCCTAGTCTTAAGTTAGATTATAAGGCATATGAAGCTATGACAGAACTTGAATAAAAAACTGACCCAGTTCATAGACGGGAAACAGTAATGGATGTAGAATAAAGCTGGTCTTGTTTAAACTTCAAACACAACAGACTGAAAGAAAAAATAAACTCTCTTCCAGCCTTGAGGTTACCTCACCATATAATTACCACCCCCATCAAGTATCGTGGAAGGCACATCGTCCTGTTTGCCTGTGTCCCTTCTGTTTGTCATACGAGATTCTTGGACGCCTAGCGTTACCCCCTTCCCTCTCCTACCCTCCCAGATAATACATACCTTGGGTTGCCAATATACAGCTTGAACAAGATGTCACATCGAATTGGGGTTTTCTGTAGCATCCATTAGAAAACAATATAATGTAAACCATTTAAACCGTTTTACCATATTTTTCAAAAATACAACACAATTTAAAAATATTTTTTAAAAAATGAATCAATTTTTAAAATTATTCTAACTTCTTTGTTAAGTCGGAGTTTCCACGCACATGGAAAACTGGGTGAGTTGGAAAAACACAGGTAATTTCACAAAAAAAAACTTTTAAAAAAGTCACTGAAATATTATTTATTTTTAAACATTAAGCTGCAATCTTTAAATAGTAGACCGTTGCATAAAGTAAAAAGTGATCAGAAAATCACGTTGAATCAATTCTAATCGTCCACCTCCTACTTCATAATTTCCTTCCCCTTGAAACATTGGATTGTGGGTCATCTTCAAATATTTCCCCTTCAAGGTCAAACTATCCGGTTCTCACTAATGGCATGACTTAACAATAGTTTTTTATATTAAAATTGAAATTTCATTCTTTAATACTTCTATCTAAAATAAAGTGTTTGGGAAAAATGGAGATTTCATTACATAAAACCTGGAGAAAATAGGGAATTTTGTTTGAAGAAATTAATGGTAAGCCTGATTAAATTAAGAATGAACGCCAGTTCAATACGTTTTCTAGCTCAAACGTAACTATGCGTCTAATATCTCGGTTAAAGAATCTTCTAAGATCACGGTTGAACCAGAAATAGCACCTAAGGTTTTTCTTTACATTGTTGATATTGGGATAAATTAATTAGTTCTATAGTTTAAGGCATCACTTTCGCAATAGACTACACTGCCGATGACAGTGAGATTGGGGTTTGATTCTGGACAGGGTGAATTAAGATTGTTTTTTTCGTGGTGAATTTATAGTCTTCTCTAAGCAAATGCGGGTATACTGTCTTTAAATTCAGCCTTACTCGTTCCTAACTCATTAGTGTGGCAAGTACATACGCGTATAGCTTCATCAGGTAATAAGACGCGGTGCAAAAAAAATATTGAAGGATACATGGGGAAAAGGTGTAAATTCAACACAAGGTTGGAATAACTCAATTCAAGTTAAACTTAGATGAGCTGGCGTTCTAGGGGTAAGGTGTCAGACTTATGTGTGGAGGGTCCAGGGTTCAATCCTCGGTCCCGGCACAGATTTATCTGATTGCCAAACCCTTCCTTCACCTCTGACAAGACGTGCATTAATCACAACTTGTGAACCGTGGTTCGGATTCTACGTTAAACTGTAGGTCCTCCATTTCATCTCACAATCACCCTACCATTACACATTAGCGTAAGTTCGTACAACCCGAACAGGTAGTAAGACGCGGTACTAATAATATTAAGTTAAACTTAGGACTCTCCTCCTTTTTGTCTTGTATTATTCTCACGGTAAAATTGTTTCACTGGTCTAAATTCCACTGGTTTCTAATGAAGACTACAGTAAATCGTACCACGATCCATGGAGTTTTTTGTATACGATAAGCGAAGCTTTATGGACCTACTAGATTTTTTTAAACATTTATTGAAGTTAGTTTACTGACAAACGATTTTCTAAATTTTGTTTTACACTATAGTCTAAATAAGAAAGTATGTACGATTGTAAAGTAATATATATTTTACTGTTACACGTTACTTCCAAGGACCGGGAAGTAATAATATACCTGGTGGGTGGGGCTAATGTTCTAAATCTGGTCATCCGACCTTATCTGACCTCTGCTCTCCCGGCTTATGGAGGAATTTATTATGAGGTGGGGACACCATTAAGACGAATTCCATTATCCCCAGTTGGAAGGATGATATGTGAGAATGTTGATGGTGGAAAGCAGAACGGAACTACAGCTTAACGTGGGTCCGAACCACGGTGGGGCCCTGGCATTCCACAAACTCACAAAACGTGAACGTACACACTTTGAAAGAGATGAAGGAAGAGTTTTATATTCAGATAAATCTGTACTGGGACCAGGATTTGAACCCCGGATTCTTAAAACAGAAGTCTGACATCCTATACCTAGACCGCTAGGTTCCCTCTACGATATACCTAATTTGTATTATTTAGGATCAATTTAGATTTCATGAGCTTGACGTTTAATCTGCATGTCCACCACTGCGTATTTTTGGGTACTTGAAGTAGCTATTAGAGACTCAGATTGGTTTTATAGTCCACGTACTGATAAGAGAATTTCACACGTGTCTACTGACTAAATAAACAATGGTGCCTATCCTTATTGTTATTTACCTTGTCGCATAATGCCTCCATTCTATTTTATCGACGTCCTATGTGATTCTCGGCCGAGGTCACGTGATCGTACAACTTCTGTACTTCCCACAATGCCCTATCAACTCCCACCCGAGCTCACAACAACAAAACCGCAAGGGAATACCCAATATTACGTCCACCGAACTTGAGCAGCATCTCAATAGACCACATTTTCAAGGAAATAAGCCTTCTCTTTCTATTCATTACGGGGTTAGCTAGTGAGTGGATCACTTCCTTTTTATTCGAGAGTGATAACCACACAAAAGATAGAAAGTTTGGTAGTAATTTCGAAATTTAATGGGGTTGGAATAGTTTCTGATTCTCTATTTTGCTGCTGAAATAAGTTGACCAGGACTATTTCAAAATTAATAATAGTATAGTAATATACATCGATATAGACAAACAATGTGGAAGCGTCCGGGAACGGACCATTATTTGGCAAGACAATATGGAGGTATTTGGTATACAGAACATTAGTTAAATAATACGAATCTATGCGAGTCATAAAATTAATTCTGTAGTCGTTATTTACAAGGTTTTGTTTGCTAAGTGTTGCTGCGTGTATAGCTATGGGGAGAGTGAGTGACATGCACAGGGTGTTTTTAAAATCTATACCCAAACTTAAAACCACAGAAACAGATAATCCTAGTAAAATAAAGTATGAAGAATTCATCTTGCATTACTACCAAATGAGAGTTGAAGTTAGACTCAATAACGCCTGGAGTACGCAACTGTGAGTGCGTACGTGTAGAGCCAGTTGCATCTTTTAGTGGGTAAAAAAGTGAAACATATATATATGTATATCTGATCATATAGTTAGCTTGAACCAAAAGTAATACAAAGCCCCTGTACACTTACATCCGGAAAACTATGCTGATACCATTAAATTGTGTTTAAAGTTTCGGCGTACAGCGTCGGGAGAGCAAAGCTGTTTAAGCATGCGTAGACAACAGAATGAATAGGAGCTAGGCATCCGTAACTACACACCTCAACATCTTGGAGCACGGCAGTAGAACATACCACAATTAATATTAAAAAACATACCGGTCCATCTAGAAATGCTAATACTTTCTGAGGGTAATCATTAATAGTCCTACATAACAGCTTGCCATAATTACATGCGTAGTGCCATGCGCCTAACTTCCACGCAACTTGCTGTACACGCATTCTTGATCAGATTTACTCTCCCGGTACTGTACGCTGAAACTTTGAACACCATTTAATGGTATTAGAATAGTTCTCCAGATGTAAGTGTATAGGGATTTGGTATTAATTATGTTAAAAACAAGCTATATATGAAGTTTGGGCTATGGGTTTCCGGACACCCTGCATATGTGTATATTTGTTTTATAAAACTATTCTCGTGATTTTAAAGGAGGTAAGGAGCAAGACATTAGAATTTCGCTGAAAGTGCGGCCCCCCCCCCCCNCCCCCTCCAAATATCCAGTTTAATGCAAGCGCATGATAAACAAACAAACACAAACACACACATAGAATATATGTTTATTTTCTGCAACTGCTATTAAAATGCATTTCATCTTGAGTTATGTCATAAATGCGGATTTATTTTTCAAATCGAAGTATTTTGCAAGGTTTAATGTTTTAAAGTTTTAATTTTTGAAAGTTTTGAAGAAATAATTTTCCCATATAATTTTTCCACAGATTTTTACTATGCTGTTTGTTTAAATAATAGGATTTAACGACAATATTCAAATAATATCTTTATCAGGAAAACTAAAGTTAGGCATCACTTTAATATTATAATAATAGAGACTAGGAAATACAACTGTTTCAATAACATATTGAATTATATTAACACATTTTTTTAGTATATTTGAAATATTCATTTGTTAAGTACTCTCACTGTATAGGACCTATTTGTGTTTTCAATAATAAAACAAACTTTAAAAAACAATTCCACGAAATATATACGCTTTAATATCTATTTAGCTTAAAGCTAAAATTTACCAATACAGTAAAGGTCTGGTATTCAAGTAATTTATTTCCATTTTAAACTATAAAACTTTTTTTTTATCCAGCAATTATAATAAAGCTATGCCATGTAGTATCTCAAATTTAACATTAAAATAGTTGCACAGAAATTTACATTTTCTCCCCTTTTTATTTGATTTAAAGTGCATATATGTATATATATATATTCACAAACCATTTAGAGCATGAAAACTTTAAACGCCCTCTAATTGCGAATAGCACATTTAACCTAAAAGCAAGATTTACTTATCTTAATTTACAAACCACAGGCAAGTTTGGTAAGAGGCCTTCAAAACTTCTCTTACAAAAGTCTAACACATATTTGCGGCTAGAAGATAGGAAAGTAGCAAAATCTTTAAACAACTTCAGAATCTAGACAATATTTTTTATAGTATTCGTTTAAAATATTTAATTGGACTAAAGTAACATCTTTAAGAGCTACCGTATTTTTCTGGGTGAATTAGTTATTAAAAACTAAGAATATAATTAAGTATTAACTTGAAGATTATTTTACTTTGGAAAAAGAAAATGTAAAAAATGAATCCTCTTGAGCTTTATTTAAATGTAAGACATCTTTTCTTAGTTGGTAGGAAGTCTAAATTCTTAGCTTATGGTCCCGGGCTTTATTATAAGACCAATCATCGACAAAATAGACTAAATGAGACTGGTATATTTTTTCCCACTCACTCACTGGTGTGGGCTAAAGTAAATAAAATCTAATTGAAACTTAGTAGCTAATATTATAACTAAACCAATAACAGTTTGTGTCTTAGCCAAGAAGATCAAGAGTCATTCTAAGGGCACAGCCAAGTAACAGATTTAATTTTTTTACTATTAGCGTCACTTCTTAATAACCGTTCGGGCTGTATGCATCTCAGTTAAGACTGCGTTCACGTTGGATGCGAGCCTGCGCAAGCGTACATGAATAAATACAACTGTAGTAATTCTGTCTAAACTAGTTCGGTTGTTCACAATGAGTGCCAGTTGGATGCACAAGTTGCTGCACCTGCCTCCACGCATCCAATACATTTGTTTTCTTTGTGCACGTTTGTAAGTTGCATGAAGGTGGACCGTTGTGTTGTGAGATTTTTTTAAGCACCGCTTCTTACGACCCGTTCGAGTAACACGCTTATGTATTAATTAGGCCTACTCTAATGAGTTAGTGATAACAAGGTTTAATTAAGAGGAAATGCACCCACATTTTCGTGGAGGGAGATTAAAAACCCTGTAGGAAAATCGCCCTTAATGCGCCCAATTGGCATCGAAACCCAATATCCCCATCTTTGGCAGTCTAGTCTAACACGAGAGTAGCGCGTTAGACCACGCGACCATCGAAGTGGATTCGTGCGATATTGTGCTGTTCCTTGTGTTCTCAATAGGTATATACTGTAGTTGTATTCTTGTGTTTGAGCTGTGTCCTTGTGTACCAAATACTGAGATACTACTAAATTAGAAAACTTAACATTTCAATTTCACAATAGATTTATTTAGTAGACATAGAAAAT
>CABFVX010006105.1:0-39120 GCA_902151425.1 Timema shepardi
GTACATTTTTGTTTTCCCCATATTGAACTATTAAACAAGTATATACAACTGCAAATGCGCTTCATAAGAAAGAATAACTGAAATAAGACGCAGAACACAGCGAAACCCGACTGCAGACAAAATACGTACAACCAACAACACGACAACAAACAGCTGAATAACGGATTAACAGTCATTTGACCCCAGTGATCCCTATACTATACTGGATGGACTTAACAGTTTGTTTCAATGTTCTTTTGTGAAAATATGTCTCTGATGAAGAGAACTATTATTAACTGTTAAAATAGTGAAATATTATACCACACTTGGTTGAAGAAACATTTACATTAAAGGATATGCCATTCACTTTTACAGGTGGGTCGTTGCAGCGTGGCTGCAGGTTATTGCACTAAAACGTATTTTTAGTTTTTTATTGGGAAAGGATCTATACAATAAGCCCTCCCTCACTGTAACGTAACTCACAATGAATGAGAAACTAAAAAACCTCTGGAGGACCAGTGTTACGAACACGGACAAATGGACTGTATGGTGGAATGGGAATGGGTAGAGGCAACTCACCTTCACTTTATGTTGTCTGATTGGTATTGTCATGGAGAAGTCCTCTTCATTAACACACGCACACGAATAACCGAGACTGGACCGCTTCCGGATGAAAGTTCACGGAACTTTACCTCACTTCTGGCTCTATTGAGTCTCAGCGCACGACTCACTAAATTCGACAGTGCTAAAAAAACGTGCCAGTGACACTTAGTGGGAAAACAATAGGCCTAGAGTGGTCCAGGTAGGTTCTTGTTGACCTCAAGAGTGAAGAAAGGTTCAGGGAAGTGGGAAGGGTTAAGAAAGTGTAAGAAAAGAACATCAAACAGTCTAACCTCAACACTAGGAGAATATACAAACACACAACATTACGTTTTTCATCTTCTTCAACAACGCAAAACAAAGAACAAAAACAAAACAATATAATACATAGTAATCAAATCATAAACAAAAACACTTCACTTTTGAGGCAAAGAGAACCTATATAAAAGGAGCACAATCCAAAGATATAGCATTGAGGACTAAAACATGAAGTATAAAATTGATAGTACTGGTCAAACAATAGAACAATGTGCAAACATACCGCCCACCAAAAACTAAAGTGAGTTTTTAAGAACAACAACCAACAACAAAAGATATGTACAGAATAATATTTACAAAAAATTGTGTCCCTTCTATTGATCAGGAAGTGGACATAATTTGACAACCGGTCGTTTGAGGGGCCCATGCTTGGTGCAGACACTTACGACTCTCGTTATCCCATCCCTTCCAGGGTACACCTCTTCTACTCTTCTGATCAGCCATCTGAGTAGGGGAATATTGTCTTCCTTTATCAAGACTAACTGTCCCTCTTGTAAGTTGGCCTTGTTTGTAGCCCATTTTTGTCGCTGTTGGAGAGTATAAATATCTTTGCCAAAAGTGCTGATAGATTTGTTGTATCAACTGCCAGCGATTCAGCCTGTTGGTAGGTAGCTCCGATACGATCACCTCTAGAGGTCTGGTGAGAGCATGACCCACTATGAAATGTCCTGGTGTCAACGGATCAAGGTCATTCAGATCAGCGCAGAGAGGCCTAGAGTTTAGCACTGCTTCAATTTGAATGAAGAGTGTGGAGAGCCTTTCAAAGGTAAGAATATGATCACCCACCACTCGTTTTAGGTGAGTTTTTGCCGACTTGATACCAGCCTCCCATAGGCTACCAAAATGTGGAGCAGAAGGTGGGTTGAAATGCCAAGTTATGCCTTGGGCCGAAAGTTTATCTGTTATCGCTTTGGTTTCGGTATGGGATTCTAGAAGCCTTTGTAATTATGTAAAATGGCGCTTGGCACCTACAAAGTTTGTGCCACAGTCGCTATAAATGTCTGAACACATACCCCGACGGGAAATAAACCGAAGAATGGCATCAATAAAGGCCCTTGAGCTTAGGTCTGATACCACCTCAAGGTGCACTGCTTTAGTTGTCAAGCACACAAACAAACATAAACAAACCTTGAGCACCTTATAATTCTTCAATTCAGATAATTTTATATGGAAGGATCCTCCATAATCCACTCCAACTCGGACAAATGGTCTTGATTGCTGCACACGCATCGCTGGGAGGTCCCCCATGAATAGTTGGAGAGCAGGTGCCTTAAATTGAAAACATCTCATACACTTAAAGATCCGGGTTTTTATAACAGTGCGTGCTGAAAGAATCCAGTACTGGACTTGAATGAGTGAGTGGGTTGTTCGAAGTCTAGCATGAAAATGAGATGTATGGTAGTGATCAACAATGATATCGGTGATGTTATTATTTTTTGGCAACAGAAAAGGATTTTTGTGTCATACCACAGTGAAGAGTGTCGCAAGCGCCTTCCTACCCTCAGTAGGCCCTCCTGGTCGGGAAACGGTTTTAGGCCCCTCACGTGGGGTAAACATTCCCGGCCCTTCTTTATTTATTCAAGTTCTGAATCAAACGCCTGTTGTTAAACTTGTTTGATACATAACAGACCGTCTTGAGCTCCTTGGACAACAATGGGCCTTTACAACGATCTTGATTATTTACTTTGGAGTTCTGAATGAACCTTGCTAAAATTGCGATGACTCGTTGCAGCTTTACCCATGATTAGAAGTGTTTGAGCAAGTCAACCCACCAAATATTCACTTCTGCTACTAGACTGGTAATCTTTACAACTTTAACTCAGGTAACTCTACCTGGCATGTCACCTCAGGGAGCTTGGGCCAACTACTAATGGGTTGTTTTAGCCACTCTGGTCCTGTCCACCAGATGTGTAAATTTGTCAACTCTTCCGGATGTAAGCCTCTGGATGCACAATCAACCGGATTTGAATTAGTTGGGACATGTCTTCAATGTTGTGATGGTACTGCTTCTTGAATTTGGGCTACTCTGTTGGCAATGAATGTTTTCAAAAGATGTGGTGACGTTTGAATCCATGCCAAAACGATGGTATAATCTGACCAAGTATACACAGTTGACACCTGTAATCGTTGTTCAAGGTTCTACTGCACCCACTCCATAAGTGTGGCTAGGAGCTGATCCCCAAAAAGCTCAAGCCTAGTAAGAGATAAACTCTTAACCGGAGCTACTCTTGACTTGGCGATAAGGTTGTTGACTTGAATTTCTCCATTACACGTGATAGTTCGAAGATAGACGACTGCTGCATTGAAAGGACCAGTGATGCCTGTGCTTGGGTGTGGTCAAACACAATAACAAAGCAGTACATTTCTTGGCAGTACTAAAACCTCTGTGGATATTAAATTTATTTTGTTTTGGTAACACATAGAAACATTGTTGATTTTATTGTTTGTTTGTTTTTTTGATAAGAAAAATATATCATGTGTTGTTATCAAGACCTGGTTATTGTGCATAAATAGGATTATTTTATTGGAGTGTGTACTGCTGTGGAAGATATTGATGGTGAGAATAAATAACTTACAATTATGGTTGTGCTGTGAACCAATAGAGTTGTAACATTTTATTATCCATTAAACCCGTTAGTGGTGAGTTCGGGTACCCAGAGGCCCGAGGTTAAGTCCGGGTTGTTTCTGCACTGGCGCCAGCCGGGCAGGCATATAAATAGTGTGTGGAAACAGGGATGTGGACTTATTTGAAGGTTTGAGGGAGCAGTTAGGTGGAGAGAACCCTTACAGCATAGCCTTTGATAGATGCATCACAAAATCCATGAAGCTGACAATTAATAGCATCACTGGTTGATATGAATCTGTTGATCTTGGCATGTGTAAGAACATTAAAGTTTGAGCAAAACCTTTGCACCCTTGTCCGAGCTCTGGTGGAAGTGGTTCATCTCAATCAAGTCTCAGGGTCAGCAAAGTCTGCATGAACGCCTTATCCTAGAACACCACTGGAGATAACCACCCCACAGGATAAAACATCCTAGCAATATTTGATAAAACTGCCCTCTTCGTTACTGTAACCTCAGAGGGATGTACATGATAAGAGAATGAACCTGATGTAGGGTCCCATTCCAGCCCTAATATCTTAATTACTTGATCTCCATCTTCTTCAAACATGAGGGGAACTTCACGGTGTTCATTTGGTATCCCTTTTAATACTTCAGGGTGGTTGCTAGACCATTTAGTAGGCTGGAAGCCTCCTAGGCTTATCAATTCAATCAACTCGGTTTGTAAACTGAGAGTAGATTCCACTGAATCAGCACCAGTGACTATGTCATCAACAAAAATGTCCCTACAAATGACCTGGGAAGCACGAGGGCAACGAATTTTTTTCATCAGAAGCGAGTCGACGCAGGGATCGCATCGCTAAGTAAGGAACTGAAGATACACCATAAGTCACAGTATTCAATTGATATTCTTGAATCTGTTGATCAGGGGATTCGCTTCACAGTATTACCTGGTAATGTCGGTAATCCGGGGTGACAAGTATTTGTCAATACATCTTGCATACATCAGTGGTGAGAAAAATGAGATTAAATCGAAAATTCATAACAATTTCCACAATTTCCCTTTGCAGTTTGGGACCCTTCAATAATGTATCATTCAGTAACTGACCCGTTGATGTTTCTGCATAAGTGTCAAATACCACTCTCAGTTTGGTGGTTGAACTAGATTCTTTGGATACTCAATGATGTGGGATATAATCCTGGATCATTGATGGCTCAATGCGCTGCATGTGACCGAGTTTTTCATATTCCTTTAGAAAGGTCACATACTGTTCCTTCAGTTGTGGGTAACGAGTTAAGTGGCGTTCCAGCTGAGTGAGTCTCTTGACTACTTGTTCACGTGACTCTCCCAACTCTGGTTGTGCATCCTTGAAAGGTAGCCGAACAATGTATCTACCCTTATTGTCAGTATTGTGTGTTGTCACATAGTGTGCCTTACATATAACTTCATTAGGGTCGATGTGTTTAGTCACGGGTAATTCTTCGACCTCCCAGAAGTGCCGCAAAACACTGTCAAGCGATGGTTCAGTAAGAACAAAAACAGATGAGACACTAGAAGTTATAAGTGGTTGAGGTCCTACTCAACCAATTATGATCCAACCAAAGGTGTTATGCAATCCTGAGGGACAATTAGATTAAATTGAGTACCGCCCACCATCAAAGATCTCGGGGTATACATCTGCACCTAAGAAAATGTCAATTGGCCCTGGTACATGAAAATGAGGGTCAGCCAGCTGAAGATGAGCAAACTCCTGAACTACATCTTTAGAAAGCATGGTTGGATGGCATTCCCGATGTGATTTTTCTTAGAATGATGGCCTTGGTGATCAACTGAGGACCATAAACACCACACGGTTTCACCTTACATATCACAACCCCCTTGTTGGTTTGCTGAGAGATCCCTCTAATAGGAATTTTCAAATTGCGACGTGGCAGGCACAGCTGGTGAGCACAGTCTTCAGTAATAAATGATGATTGTGACGCACAATCTATCAACACCCTAACTTTCTAATAAGCACCATACCCATCCTTAGCCTGCACTACAAAAGTTCTCAACAAGACTGTAGTAAGGCTCACAGAACTGGTGGTAAGTGAGCTGATGTGTTCACCCCGTGTAACAGTGTCTTTATGGCCTGGTGAATTAGCCTGATGGGTAGCATCCCCTTGCATATACCTACTGTCTCTATGGGTGTATCAGTGTGAGAGCTGGTAAAAAGTTGGTTTGAGCTAGAAGATCCTTGACCGCAAGTGTTAGTGGTACCTTGACTAATTGACCCTATGTGCAACAATGTGTGATGAGTTTGATTGCAGTGTGGACACTTGAGCTTTGAGGAACACTCCCTTACTTGGTGCGACCCCTTCAAACAATTAGAACACAAATGATTTGACTTTACCCAATCCCGGCGTTGTATCGGTGTCGTGCTCGTGAACACGGGACACTTATAAATACTGTGCCTAACTTGAATCACAGTGCAGTGACCTTGATTTGAGTCAACATAAAATTATCTTCTCACTCCACCAGGTGACTTTACTCTTACTTTCATCCTCCTGTTGGTTGCTATATGTCTAGTACTCGCGCTAGTTGGCAGTGCTAGACCTTGATTTGCGATGACAGTGCTTTGCATTGATTTTTAAGAAATTCCAAAAGTTGAGCAATAATTGGTAGTTTGGTAGCCATGTGCGCAAGTTCAAACATCAGTCGTGTCTCTCTATCTAACTTGTTCAGTGTCAAGTTTAGTAAGATAAAACTCAACTCACAAACTGGAAACACATTTAGTGCACCCAAGTTCTCCTTGAATGTGTCCACTAACGCCCTTAAGTTATGTGGCAACCTTGAGGTTAGACCCGGGGAATGCATTATCTTCTCTAAATGTGTAGTAGCTACTGACCTCACATCTAGGTAACGTTCTGTAAGAGTCGCCCAGGCTAACGGGTAGTTCTCATCTGACACCGGTAACGATTTTAATAAACATAGGGGCTCACCAGGTAATGTCGTCAAAAGATATTGAAACCTTTCCACTGAAGTTAAGGTTTTGTTGGTATGAATGAGAGAGGCGTACAAGTCATGAAATGTGTTCCAGTAAGTGTTTATACCACTCAATGTGGTCAGTTGCAACTTAGGCAATTTTTCTGACAATGCCTTTACTGGGGATCCATTATCGTTTCCCGACGTGGATGAAGGCTTAGTAATCCGTGCATAAATCCCCTTAACCTGGTAGTAGTTCTTGTTAAAGTCTTCAATCATCTTGTCATATGCTCCACCATCTCTCTTAGATTTGTTTGCCGCGACTCCTAACTCAACGTGAGTTTCTTCCAAATTTATCCTTAAATTTTCCAAGTCTGAGCAATGTGCCTTAAATATCTCTAGTTTGGTAATGTCATTTTGAACTGGTTCTGACAGCTTGTAAAGTCTATTAACCCGGCCAGATCACCTTAAACCTAGCTTCGAGCTGTGCATAAGATATGATGATATAAACTTAACACAAAATTAATGTAAACAAACGGGAACTAAATACAAACGTAAGCAAACAAGACTAACTACAAACATAAACAGTCAAACCACGGCCATCGATTACATCCCGACTCTCGAACAATATCGAACTGACGACATCCCTCGATCACTATTACATACTATACACAATCGATGGCTAGCGACTGGTCTCGAACGATATATCGAAGTGATGACGTCACTAATCCAACTAACCAAGCATGGCCGAAATATGACGTGAACAAAGGATACAATAAACAAAACAAACAAACAAACAAATAAGTTGATCTATCCACCCTAACACAAAGAAATACCAAGGAACACTGAAACACGTATCCTTGGCCCGGATGGACCAAAAATATGTAGCGTGATTCACAAGAATTGAAAACGATAAGAAACCTCTGGAGGACCAGTGTTCGACAGTGCTAAATAAACGTGCCAGCGACACTTGGCGGGAAAACAATAAGCCTAGAGTGGTCCAGGTAGGTTCTTCTTACCTCCAAGAGTGAGGAAAGGTTGAGTAAAGTGGGAAGGCTTAAGAAAGTATAAGGAACAAACATCAAACAGTCTAACCCCAACACAAGGAAATATATACAAACACACAACATTACGTTTTTCATCTTCTTCAACAACGCAAAACAAAGAACAAAAACAATATAATACATAATTAAATCATAAACAAAAACGCTTCAATTTCGAGGCATAGAGAACCTATATAAAAGGAGTATAATCCAAAGATATAGCATAGAGGACTAAACATGAAGTATATAATTGACAGTACTGGTCAAACAATAGAACAATATACAAACACTAACTTTTTAATTAAAAGTTTACTCGTCAAAGGTCATCAACTTTACTTAAATATTTAGTTTTCGGTGTGTAATTTGTATAAAAACGTATATTTTCCCCCTTCACGCCCCGATGAAAACTTTAAAATGCCCCCCNCAGATCTATATCAATTCGTTGCACCAAACCACTCAAGTATCGATATTATTTTTAAACAAAGACAAATATTTTAATCACCAATATACAGCTATACACAAATCATAGTTTCCATGATGATGTAAACAAAGAATGATTGTATAGAGGAACCACTGCACACACAGAAGGAAAAGATGGAAAATTCGCTAGGAAAACGGGGTTTCAGTTTTAGGCCACTTTTTACCGGCATCCTAATTCCCTAATCTTTAAATTGAATGTTCGTTTGTCAAAATCTGTTCATTCATTTCCTCGTAATTTCTATTACTGGAAAAGGGATTATCAAATAATATACATTAAGATATATGATAGAGAAAGTGATAAAATTTGATAGTGAAAATGAGAGTGTAAGTGTTTGGGTGTGTGATTGTGTAAGTGTGTGGGTGAGTGTGAATGTGAGAAAGTGAGTGTAAGAGACTGAGATGAGCAATTGAGAAGGATCGCGAGAGTGTGAGTGAGTGATAGTGAGAGTATATGTTAGAGAGATAAATACTGGGAGAAGAGAAAAAGAGTGTGTGCAGGAGGAGAGAGTGTGTGTGTGAGAAGAGCCAAAGAGTGTGTGTGAAAGAGGGATAAAGTGTGAGAAAGAGAATGAGTAAAGATTATATTAGAGAGAGTTTCATAGACTATGTGTGTGTGTGTGTGTGTGTGTTTGTGTGAGGGTAGAGAGTGTGTGAGAGCGTGAGAGGGTCTGATAGAGAGAATGTGAAAATACAGATAAGTACACAAAACATTACTTTGAAATATCATGTCCTCAAAAAAAAAAGCAGTTAAATGAAAACGTAGCTTAACTTATGTATGTGTATTGTTCAACCATTTACTAAAATGAACACCAAAACCCATTATTTAAGAAATTAACACCTAAACTTATATTTAGATAGTTAAAATGGCTTTTTTTTACATTTTTCAAGATCATTTTATAGTTTTTGAGCCTATAATACATACCTAAACATCATTTTATCGTTTTTGAGCTTATAATACATACCGTACCTAAACATATTTAAAAATCATTGTATCATGCGCGAAACAAAACGTAGACAATATTTTCACGAATTTAACAACTTAACCTCTTAATTTTCGAAGTACGCTCAATATTATTGATTTAAATGTGAGTCAACAATAACAACATTCCAATAAAGAATAAATGTTTCTCCAGTTTAGGAATCTCAATATTTAGATGTGTTATGACCAGATAAATATTCAATCAAGGAGAAAATTGTGATGTGTTCAGACCATCAATTAATAAAGATTGAGCTATTATTTTTTAGCCAAAGAGATATATTTTATTTAGAGGTTTACAGCCATGCAGCAAATAACGGTTCCCATAGTGATCAAACAAGGAATTAAAAACTGAAAATTCTCTGTGAAAATCGGTTTTTCACGGAAAACTACTATTTTTCCCGACATCCTGGACTCCTAACCGTTAAAATGGATGGTCATTTGTCAAAATTTGTTCAGTAATTTCCTCGTAATTTCTATTACCTAAGATGGTCTTATCAAATTATACATAAGATATTGTACAAATACGAATAAATTTTTAAATAGGCCTATGTAGCTATCATCCATGTTGCTTATATTCTTCCAAGACTACAATATATTTAAAGTTGGCTATTAGCTTGTATATTAGTTTCAGAAACCATAATATGTTGAAAGTTTGATAAATATAATAAATAAGGTATCTTAAAATTGATTACATTTGTTTGAATGACAAATATTATGTAGTTTTACTATGTTCAAAGAATCATGTAGATTAGGGATAGGCTTGTAAGAAGTAACATATAACCATTTTTTCAAAGTTGGCTCGTATATTGTATCTTTCAGTACCATATTATGGTGAAAGCTAGATAACTATAATGAAACATGTTACGGTACCTAAAGGGTTTATTACATTTATTTGAACAACATTCTTTGTTTAGAAGTCTTACGTTCAAATGATCATTTAGGTTATAGGCTTGTAGAAATTATTGTATTTACTATACATTGATTTTGGTAAGAATCCCGCCCTGGAATGCTTTGTTTCTTACCAAAATCCTACTATATGGTAAGATTCTGGTACGAAAAAAAGCCTTCCAAAACGAGCTTCCTTCAAAAATCATAGTAGGTATATATTAGCCTATATTAACTTATTTAAGGAAAAATTTCACAAGTTTCGAACTTTTTCATGCTCTTCAAACCTTTAAGACACATTTATTTTATTTTATTAATCACACATTGGTGTATATCATATATTCAATCAACTTAGCGAACGATTTCAAAATGCCACAATGCTATGCAGAAGTCGTGACGGCTCCAAAATTTCAGCCACAGATGTTCATACAGTTATATTATAGAGATTAATGCTTGATGGTCACCCATAGACATCTATAGTATAACTTGATGGGAATCTGTGGCCAAAATTTTTGAGCTGGCGCACCATTGTGTAAGAAAGAAGGAAACCTTAGGGTATCTCTTTGTCTCATACACACATACAAGGTAATGTAGCATTTCGACATCGTTCGCTAATTTTTATGAATATATGAGATAATATCAATGTATGATTAATTACATGAAATAAATGGGTTAATAAAAAGTAAGAAGAACATAACTAAGTTCAGCACTCGTGACTTGTTTATTTAAATAAGTCGATATAGACTAATATAGTAATACTTTCTAACAACTCTACTAAATGATCGTTTGAACGTAAGAATTATTTACAAAGTTTATCTGTGATGATAGTGCCCTGCGGATATTTGAGGAATTACGCTCTCTATCCAGGACCAAGTTGAGCGTCAGAGGTGTTACACTAAGGACTTGTTATATGTGGCTGTGTATTGTAATGTCTTATGTCCGCAACACGTATTAACATAATAGACTTCGCCTTGCACCGAGTTGTACTATTATATAGTTGACAATTCTCGCTGTAATATCACATGGTAGCAGTGGTCAGATATTGCGCTGTATTTAAGTATAAGGCGAAGTGAACAGTTCCAAAATAGATAAAGAACCCAGTTCCAATATGTCGGCTCCTGTGTATCAAATACCAGCTCTAAACCCTTTCGATTTCAAATCGATATTGGAATGGAGATCATGGAAAGATCGCTTTATGCGTTTCAGACGTGCTTCAGGTATGATGAAGGAGGAAGAAGAAGATCAGGAAGATTCTTTGATTTATTTGATGGGCCCTCAGGCTGAAACTTTCTATTATTCAAGCTATCATCAGCCGATCAAAAGACGTTTGATACAGTCCTTCACAGGTTTGACAGCCATTTTATTCTCACTAAAAACATAATCTTTGAACGGGCACGGTTCCATACTAGATTCCAACTTGAGGGTGAGTCAGTAAGTGATTATGTTACAGATCTTCATACTGTTGCTCAAGATTGCAACTTTCTTATGACGAAGCCATTAGAGATCGAGTCGTAGTTGGTAATATAGATTTAAAAAAATCTCTCGTTTAAACTACAATTAAATGCCAAATTAACTCTGGAAACAGCTGATAATTCTGCTATACCATCTGAGCGAGTGAAAAAACAGCAGGAGACTTTAACAGGAGCTAGTCGAGTTGCAGCCGACAAGGTTAATGCTACAAATAAACCTAAAAAATAAAGAGTGGAAAATTCTTTTGTTGTAGTAGGGACACTTTTTCTAACGAAGATAAAAGTCAAACTAGAAAATCATGTTTTTGGTGTGGGAATAATATTGAACACCCTAGAACCGTCCTGCTAGGAGTGCGATCTGTCATCAGTGTCGATATAAAGGGCATTATTCAAAATGTTGAAGATTTAGATCAGTTGATGCTATTGACACGGAGGACTAGTTATGTGAAGATGGTGAATTTGTTAGCCTTGCCTTTACAAAAACTAATTATTTGCATGATAAATGGTTGGTAAACACCAAATTCTGTGGGAAAGAACTTTTTGCTAAAATTGATACAGGCGCAGATGTGAATATTATTGGAAAAAGTACATACAAGGAGTCTTTTCAATATATGGAGCTTTTTCCATCAAATAAAATTCTAACCGGTTCAGGGGGCGCTCAGCTCAAAACTATTGGCAGGATTCAAGGGAATCTCTAATACAAAAACAACATATTTTTTAGACATTCTATGTAGTTCAAGGAGCAGATAGAAGTCTTCTAAGCCACCATCATACTAGTGAGAAATTATGCCTTATAAAGAGGATTTCCGGGGTAGGAAAAACTAATTTTGTTCCAAAAACTGCTTTTTGCAGGACTAGGAAAAATTCTAGAGTCACACCACATACAACTTAGAGAGGGGGCTGTACTACATGCTATTAGTGTTCCCCGACGTGTTCCTCTACCTTCAAAGAAGGTTCTTAAAAAAGAACTGGATAGCATGGTTTAGGATGAAGTCATAGAAAAAGTCGACGAGCCATAAGATCGGTGTGCTCCCATGGTTATAGTTCCAAAAGCCAATGGATCCCCAAGGTTGTGTGTTAACCTGACTAAATTAAATCAACATGTAGAAAGATAACTTTTTTCCTATGCCGGCAGTTGATTATTCCCTAGGTCGACTAGAAGGGGCTAAGGTATTCTCAAAACTAGATGCCAACTCAGGATTCTGGCAGATTCCCCTCACAGATTCTTCCAGAACTCTAACCACATCCCTCACACCGTATGGAAGGTATCGGTTTCTTTGGTTAACTTTTGGGATATCCCCTGCTCTGGAGGTTTTCTAGAAGGTCAGTGCGCATTTAGAAGGATTGGAAGGAGTTGTCTACCATTTTGACGATATTATAGTATATGGGTCAACTATTGAGGAACATGAATCATGGCTTTATAAGGTATTTTCTAGGCTGCAAGAAGCAGTTTGTACTCTAAATGAGGAAAAGTGTTTGTTTCGGCAAACTTCAATAAACTTTCTTGGCCATATCGTATTTGCGAAGGGTGTTTCTCCAAACCAAAAAAAAAGTTGATTATATTCTCAAACTGAAACTTCCCACTAATTTAACTGAACTAAAAGGATTTTTTGGGTCTTGCAACATATCTGGCCAAGCTAGTCCCAAATCTGTCTACCTTAACGCAACTTCTTAATGATTTTCTCCGCTCAAACGTCGAATGGTTATGGGATGGTCCACAGACTCAAGTATTTGAAAACATAAAGGTAGCCATGGCAACGCCACCTAGTCCTGCTTTATATAAGTGCAATAATTACACTATTTTGTCTGCTGGCGCATCATCCTATGGCCTTGGTGCAGTTTTAATACAATGCCAAGACGATGGATCTCTAAGACCTATTAACTACGCATCTAGAACTCTCAATGACGCTGAGAGAAAGTGGGCACAAATTGAGAAGGAGGGACTGGCTCTCGCTTGGGCATGTGAACTCTTTTCTGATTTTATTGCAGGCATTCATATAACATAAGAGACTGATCATAAACCTTTGGTTTCTATTTTCACCACCAAAGACCTAGATTCTATAATCCCTAGGCTACAAAGAATTAGGCTTCGATTGATGAGGTATTCGTTTGAGATAGTTCGTGTAGCTGGTAAAAATTTATTAATTGCTGATGTTCTTTCCCTCAATCCACAGCCACTACTTGCTGGGGAAGATGAACTAGCTGAAGAAGGGACGGCCTATGTCCAAGAGGTTGTGTGTGGTCTTCCTACGTCTAATGCTAACTTGGCAGAAATTGTTTAGAATCTACATAAGGATAAGGCTAGTATCCACCTCATGCAGTTTTGCCAAGATGGATAGCCTCTAAAGTCACAAATATCAGAAATGTGTTTACCATATTGGCAACATCGAAACGAAATATCTCTACAAAATAGCCTTCTACTAAAATGTAATGGACTAATAATTCCTAATTGCATGCGGAAGGAAATAATAAATAAACTACATGAAGGTCATCAGGGGATTACCAAATGTAGAGCACTTGCTAAACAAACCGTTTGGTAGCCAAGATTGTCCACACAACTGAGAGATCTTGTTGAAAATTGTGTCAAGTGTGCCAAATTTAGGATAAATGGATCAGAACCTTTAATACCTACTCCATTTCCTGAGCGGCCTTGGCAAACAATTGGATCTTTTGAACTTTAAAGGTAACTGGTATCTCCTTGTTGCTCACTACTACTACAGATATCCAGAAATGGCTTTGCTGGGGCACCTTACTACTAGTTGTGTCATAAATCATCTTAAATCTATTCTAGTCAGGCATGGAGTACCTGAAATTATTAAGCTGATTGGGGCTCACAATGGATCCATAACAATATAATAAATGAAAAGTTTTTCCAATTTGCTAAAGATTATTATTTTTAAATTGTTACATCCAGCCCGAAGTATTCACAAAGCAACGGCTTTATAGAGTCTGAAGTAAAGAATTTAAAAAATCACATTGAAAGGAGCGAGGAACCATACAGAGCCTTACTTATGCTGCGCTCCAAACCTCTATAATCTGGCTATAGCCCTGCTGAGCTCTAGATGGGGAGAAAACTTAGGGGATTTATACCAAAATTGCCAAGTAACCTTGTTTCCTCACCGTTTAATTTGGACCAGCTGTTCCATAGAGAAGAACACAGACTGTGGAAACAACAAGGAAACTATGATCGTCACCACGGGGTTATACCTCTCACAAATTTGAACCCTTGAACAAAAGTATATATCACCGACCGAAACCAGGAAGGTACTATAGTGAAGAAACATGATACACCACGGTCGTATATAATCCAAACAGAGGATGGACAATTTAGAAGGAATCAAAAATCTCTCCAGCCTCTTAATAAAAATAGTCCTTGGGTCCAACAAGAGCCAGATGAGTTGTCAAATAACAGCTAATCCTCTCCAAGAAGATAGTCAATTCTACCAGTTCATCCAACGCCTTCAGAGGGGCCAATTGAAGTACCTCAACTTGACGGTTCTTCTCCCAATTCATCCATTCTCGCTCGAAGAAGTCAACGGTCCAGGAAACCCGTAGACCGTCTCTACCGTCACCAGAAACACGTACTTGCATAAGAGCATTGAAATAAACTGTTAAATCTGTCCTCTCACAATCAAGCAGACGACAAACTTTAGCGTCACGATTTGGACCGTTAAACAGGTGTGTTTATGTGCATCCAGTATACTGACTGTATAATTTATAGTATAGCAATCACTGCCCTCACCACGCAAAACAAGGGGCGTTGTCATTGTATTGTGCAAGATTGAATCACAATAGTTTTCTAAATCCAGTAAATCCCGGACAAAACATTTATTTGAGGATAGTCCGGGTTAATTCCGGAAGTATGGTAACCCTTCTAGTTGATCATAAAGAGGTTACATTTCCTCATATATACACTAATAGCGTTATTACTAGGACGGGTGGTAAGAAATTCTACAATAATAATAGTCTGTCCTGTGATGAACAATAGAACGTTTTCTGTTGGCCGGCTCATCGCGGCCACATACTACATTGTAATAACAAGTTTCTACAGTCTACAAAATAATATGAGAGATTTAAGTACAAACTAACAAAGACACCAACAAAGTAAAATATTTCAGTTTGGCGCTAATATCTCATCTCCGGTATGGTCTAGTGGCTAGGATATCTGGCTTTCACCCAGAAGGCTCGGGTTCGATTCCCGGTACCGGAATTTAATTTATTTTTATTTTGTTTAAAATATTGCTCTTAGAATAAACTTGAAGTTATTCTTTGAAAAATATCTTAAAGCTTTTAAAAATATATACATTTAACTCTTAAAATGTTCCTGCTCAACTTGTAGATGTCTAGCTCCAAGAAAATGTGGGAACATTTCTTCTCAATTCTACCTTCTTCGTCTCCTCTCCATCAGTGTAAATAATGTTAATAGCCCCTGGTCCCCCTCAAAGAGCCGGGAGTTGAACCGAGGACTGTGAGGATGTGTTTGTTTTCAGATGGATGGGCTGCGGTCTGTGGTTCAGTCACCTGGATGTGCTGGCGTCCCATGTCACTAGAGAGCATGCCCTCGCAGGACCTGGAGGGCTCTTCTACTGCAGCTGGGAGGGCTGCACTCGGGGGGAGCGGGGCTTCAATGCCAGGTTAGGACATCTTGTCTGGTTTGCTTGTGACAGTCTGAAGGTATACCTCCTGTAAGTTGTCACATGTGGAAATGTGGAATGTGGGATACACGATATGTACACCTGAGAGAAATATTGTGGTCCTCTTTGTTGCAGGTATAAGATGTTGGTCCATGTCCGAACACACACCAATGAAAAGCCACACCACTGTTACAAATGTGACAAGAGCTTCAGTCGGGCCGAGAACCTTAAGATACATGCTCGCTCTCACACAGGTACTTTATAAACACTCCCCAGATCGCTTCTAATAACTCAGGAGAGCACTCATTGGTCAGGTATACACCACCCTGTAGAACATATTTTGGTCTGGTATAAATGAACATACATTCCCATGTGAGGTATGTAGAGCACTCATTGGTCAGGTATACACCATCCTGTAGAACATATTTTGGTCTGGTATAAATGAACATACATTCCCATGTGAGGTATGTAGAGCACTCATTGGTCAGGTAAAAACGAACATACATTCCCATGTGAGGTATGTAGACCACTCATTGGTCAGGTAACAACGAACATACATTCCCATGTGAGGTATTGAGAGCATTCATTGGTCAGGTAACAGCTAACATACATTCCCATGTAAGGTATGTAGAACACTTATTGGTCAGGTATCAATGAACATACATTCCCATGTAAGGTATGTAGAGCACTCATTGGTCAGGTAAAAACGAACATACATTCCCATGTGAGGTATGTAGACCACTCATTGGTCAGGTAACAACGAACATACATTCCCATCTAAGGTATGAAGAACACTAATTGGTCAGGTAACAACGAACATACATTCCCGTATAAGGTATGAAGAACACTCATTGGTCAGGTAACAACGAACATACATTCCCATGTAAGGTATGAAGAACACTCATTGGTCAGGTAACAACAAACATACATTCCCATGTAAGGTATGAAGAACACTCATTGGTCAGATATCAACGAACATACATTCCCATGTGAGGTATGTAGAGCACTCATTGGTCAGGTAAAAACGAACATACATTCCCATGTGAGGTATGTAGAGCACTCATTGGTCAGGTAAAAACGAACATACATTCCCATGTAAGGTATGAAGAACACTCATTGGTCAGGTAACAACGAACATACATTCCAATGTTAGGTGTGTAGAGTAGAGCTTGTTTAAAATGTGTTGGCCTCTCTTTCCATTCAACCACTGTAAATCAAACAATGGGAGCATCGACAGCCCCATGGCCTGGCTTTGCTCAGGGGCTATGAAGTGTCAGCGGAGTTTACTTGGCAGATTTTCAATATTGACCTGTCTTGTGTGCAGGTGAAAGGCCCTATGTGTGTCCTGTGCCTGGTTGCGGGAAGGCCTACTCCAACTCGAGCGATCGCTTCAAACATACAAGGACTCACTCAGTGGACAAACCTTACTGCTGCAAGATACCTGGATGCCCCAAGAGGTACACCGACCCCAGCTCGTTGAGAAAACACATCAAGACATATCGACACGTTAAGGAGGGTGAAGAGAGGAACACGGAGGTCTCATCTGTGGTCATGGAGAAACAAGCAGAGCCGCATGGTGTCTCCAAACAGTTTGATGGGGAAGATAGACTCAGGGGGCCTAACATAGACTGTTCTCAGTCCTCAGGATGGAGTCCCATACAGTGCTACTGGGAGAACGGGGTACAGAACTTTCCTCCACTCATCTCCGAAGACTCGAGCTATGGCCGAGAGGCCCGCTTGTTCCACTCCTGGATCCACTCGGACCTGTCTGCTTTGTCCCGCTCCCTGCCTTGGGGACTGAGTCTGTGGGGGCACCCAGTTCTACAGAGTGGTGACCCCTCGAAGGAGAGTAGGGCAGAACTTCATTCAGAGTCAAGCAGTAGTTGTAGTGACGAGGGTATAGAGAACCAAGACCTGCCACTAGATCTGACGATGCACAGGTCCAGCACCATGACGTAACAGCATCATCAGATGAACACACTTTTTCTGTCATTCTTCTGTTTCACTTCCTCCTCACTTTCAGATAAAAGACTGAAATATGTCAGGTTTTGTCACTAAGATTAAAATGAATGTAAAACTGTTCATCTGAAACAACTCTCAAGTTAAATATAAAAACAACAATACCGACAGTTCTCATTTTGCCCACATTACATGAGTGCTGATTGCCATGGCAGGCGACAAAGTTTCAAACATCAATGTTAACGTTCATTGGTGGATATTAAAGTAGTCTAAGATGCTAAAGGCTTGTGAGAAATAGTAATATTTTCATTAGCTGTATCTGAAATCAAACATTTCACAAATTTAGATTTTCATTTTACCCCTCAATATTGAATCTCAAATTTAGATTTTCACCTTATAAAACATGGTAAACTTTACTACATATGAATTATTAAGTTTGAGAGGAAACCTGTAGACTTGCAGCTTACTGGCTAATTAAGTTTCTTACATTTGACATGAAACCTGTCAGCTTGCAGCTTACGGGCTCATTAAGTTCCTTACATCTGACATGAAACCTGTCAGCTTGCAGTTTACTGGCTCATTAAGTTCCTTACATCTGACATGAAACCTGTCCGCTTGCAGTTTACTGGCTCATTAAGTTCCTTACATCTGACATGAAACCTGTCAGCTTGCAGTTTACTGGCTCATTAAGTTCCTTACATTTTACAGGAAACGTGTCAGCTCTGCTGCTTACGGTCTCATTAAGTTGCTGACATGACATAAAGCTACAAGTGGGGGGATAGCTGGGCCCCTCTATTTCATTACCTGGGTATAACGTCGGTGCACTAACTAAAATGTCCCGGGTTTGATTGATGTGTCCATCTGTTAGTTTTAAACTGTATTTAATCTGGCATCAGCCTTAATACTACAGGACTATTTTTATTTGAAAATCAAATTACCTGCCATTGAAAGACTCAGCTTGTAAAGTGAAGATTAATCAAGCTCCGCTGGCAGGTATTATTTTAACTAGTCTCAAGCCAATCACAAATATGTTTTTGTGTATGATATTTTAATTTTTTAAACAGATGCTTTCATTTAAGTACCACAATTTTGTTTATTATTTGAGCATTTATGTTATTTATATATTTTATTTGTTTAGTAATGAATATTTTCGGTATTTATTTGTATTATTTTTGTGATAAATATGTTTGTTTTGTACTATTCAAATAGTGATATCAGGTTTAGTAATACTTTGTGCACAAACTACTGTAACCAGTTTTATGGCTGTTTAGTTACTACACTCCAGTTTTCATAAGGACCTTATATGACACTAGATCTACTTTCCTGTATTCATATGTGAAGTCATGTGAACTGCATCTGTCACTTGCAATAGATATTATCAATACATATAAAATACCAAAAATAATACTCATATTGTAAAATGTTATCAATGTTGATTGTAATAAACAATGTTTGTATTTTATAAAAGAGACTGCCCATTAAAATGGACTATAAAAATACTTAAGGACTGTTAATAAATATTTTAAATGATTTCGACAGGTAGACATCATCATCAACTGTTTCCAGCTTGTAGTGAGTCAATTTAGTAAACAAGCTTAGAACAGGGTCTGGCTGGGAGTGAAAGGGTTGATAGAATGGGCGACAAGCTTAGAACAGGGTCTGGTTGGGAGTTAAAGGGTTGATAGAATCGTCAGCAAGCTTGGAACAGGGTCTGGCTGGGAGTGAAAGGGTTGATAGACTGGTCAGCAAGCTTATAACAGGTCTGGCTGGGAGTGAAAGGGTTGATAGACTGGTCAGCAAGCTTGGAACAGGTCTGGCTGGGAGTGAAAGGGTTGATAGACATTGTCAGCAAGCTTGGAACAGGTCTGGCTGGGAGTGAAAGGGTTGATAGACTGGTCAGCAAGCTTGGAACAGGGTCTGGTTGGGAGTGAGAGGGTTGATAGACTGGTCAAAAAGCTTGGAACAGGGTCTGGTTGGGTCTGGGGTAAGCCCAGTCTAAGTGAGAGACAATGAAGAAACTTTGGAAATGAGACCAAATATCACATTCAATCTCTTCACTCCCCGCCCACTATACTTGTTGTGGGCCAAACCAATGTCTTCCCCATTATTAATATTTCAACATTCCCATGACTATTGCCCTATAAAACCTAATTAAGCTCGTAGCTTCATTAAATTCTGTTTTAATGTTTGTTTATCTTAGAGTTAAAGATTAAGGAGATTGAAAAGAAATGTTGGCAGGTTGTGGTATTTTGTTTATTTTCACTTCATGAAAAAGACTCCAATGAAACTCCTTAACTGATTATAACATGTATAATTAATAATAGAATACATTTGACAGAAACAGGAATTGTGGTTGTGTGCAGCAACGCAATATGTACAATGCACAATGGTGTGTAAGAAAATATCACCATAAACACTCAACAAATACCATTAAATAGCTTTATATTTTATTTGTTGTATTTATTCTTTACACTTGTCTACATAATTAAGTATATTTCAGGTAGTTCAGTATGGTGGGGTCTTGAGTGATAGGGACTTAAACAGCGCAACACATTACAATGACTCAACCAAAGAGCAGTTCAATGTGTATTCCAATTTACAAACATCCAAACTAAGGAGTTCAATGATTTTTCACGGTTGTAATTCTCTGAATCACAAAGCAACCATTATGTTTCTGTCTAGACACAGCAGTGTAGTGTAAACTGGTGTTCCTATCTGTCCAGTGAAAGCAGTGTAGTGTGTGAACTGTGTTCCTTACTGTCCATCGACAGCACTGTAGAGTGTGAACTGTGTTCCCCTCTGCCATTGACAGTAGTGTAGTGTGTGAACTGTGTTCTTCTGTCCAGTAACAGCAATGTAGTGTGTGAACTGTGTTATTCTCTGTCCAATGACATCAGAGTAGAATGTGAACTGTGCTCCTCTCTGTCCAGTGACAGCAGTGTATAGTGTGAACTGTGTTCTTCTATGTCCAGTGACAGCAGTGTAGAATGTGAACTGTGCTCTTCTTTGTCCAGTGACAGCAGTGTAGTGTGAACTGTGTTCTTCTATGTCCAGTGACAGCAGTGTAGTGTGTGAATTGTGCTCCTCTCTGTCCAGTAACAGCAGTGTAGAGTGTGAACTGTGTTCTTCTATGTCCAGTGACAGCAGTGTAGTGTGTGAACTGTGCTCCTCTCTGTCCAATGACAGTATTGTAGTATGTGAATTGTGTTCCTCTTTGTCCAGTGACAGCAGTGTAGTGTGTGAATTGTGTTCCTCTTTGTCCAGTGACAGCAGTGTAGACTGTGAACTAGTTATCTACAACTACAGAGGCTGTGCTAAATCGATATCACATCATAAACAATATCAAGGTGTTGAGAAACCCAGTATATTATTTCTACCCCACCATAGTGGAAAAAAGCAACAATCAAATTTTATTATTTTAAATACAAAAATAATACATATTCATCAATTATCACTATAATTCACTGGTATTGGTTATGTTGCTGAAAATAAGTAATCATTTCTTCATTTGTCAAATTGACAACATACATTTCTAACAATAAAGTATTAAATCTTAGAAAAATAAAACAAATCAAAATTGAAATTAATATCATAAGAAATATTAGTGAATAAATCTCAAGTTTCAGTTAAAAACGTGAGGCAAAATAATTTCAGTCAAAACAAATGTTTGTCAAATTGAGGCACATGCCCAGATTGGTTTAAAAAAAAACTAAATAAAATATGATTGTATAAATGATATAATAACAGAATGTGGATGATCAAAGTATAATAAATAACTTATTAGAGACAACATGTGTTGTTCTGCCAATGTGTACGACATAAACTCCGGTAATAATTAGTTGATGGTCAAATCGTGTAAATTGAACAAATGATGGAAATGTGTGATACGTTGTACATTCAGCCAATACTCTATGTGAATTACCCAGGCACAAAACAGTCAATAGAATAATTTGAACATTTACAACAGTTTATCTATATTCACTTTATCTGCTTTTAAAACTGACTAGGTGATGATTAAGAATGTTACATTGTTTTTAATAACATCACAATTTGTAGTGGACGCAAATTTAAACATATAGCAAAAGATTTTTTATTTTCAACAATTGTTTGCTCATAAAATATAATTTACTGGTGTTAAATTAATTTTTACATTTGATATTGTTTCTTTAATAAGCACAGATTTTTTTGAGAGAGGACGTGGAAGAAATATTTTTGCTGATACTAGAAATGGGTCGGTTCCAGTTCTTTATTTAGTAAAATCAGCTTTGAAAAAACTATTAAGTTATATATTTATATATAATAAAATTAATAAAGTTTACCTTCATTAATTTTAGTATGGACATTTAGCATGTACTTTCTGAACCAAATGATTTAATCTTTATTCTAGACAGTGCCCCAGCTGTCAATTTATCATCATGAAAAAGGGAAGCCCCAATGTCACCATTGCTGCATTTTCTGACCTTGTAGGGAATTGAACTGTGGATCCTTATATCAATAGGCAGACATACTACTGATGCAGCTAAAGATTCTGACGGAAATAATGGAGTCAGAACTGGTTAAAAGTTGGAATACTCCATCACTAGCTAAACTCTTCATTGTTTCCTTGAGTTTTGTTTTGTCAGGTTGGTAGCTCTTAACTGCATCTCACGTCCCCTCTCAGCTCATACAAGGAGCAAACCCTTACATAGAACCCTCCAGCAGTCAGTTCTCTGCTCAGAAGCTTTGTGCTGCCTCTTTTCCTCACATAATCAATCACAGTAAGTTACAAATTAATTGTATGTTTGTACATCTTAATTCATTGTTTTGTTTGTAGTTTGTATATATACAGCAGTTGGAGACGGAGTTATGGAAAAACAACAAAATATAGAAATACACCTGTATCCTAGTACCTCCTAATATATTCTCTTTGCAGGAGGGGTTATCAGCACTTTGGATCATATTTCAAGTGTGTGATGAAATACTCATACCCTGACAGCTTTAGCATTACGTGAAGGATACATTTATAACACGACCGGAACTCGAACCAGCCCTTCAAAGATGGTTGTTTGTCATTGTGAGAGAGCTTAAACCAACAATGGAAGGAGGGGAAAGTACTGACTTTTCAATCAGCCCAAAGATGTTAATATTATCTGAATTGTTAAAAAAGTAACATTTGGAAGTGTTTGATAGAGAATATTTAAAATAACCTTGGACATTTTGTTTGGCCAGTTCTCATTTATAGCACTTCACTGCCGAGTTGAAAATGTCTAGTAATCTTCTTTACAGTATTCAGTAGTCAGTGTTTACAACCCGACATGGTATTTCTAAATTTGTCTTGACGAGTAGCACACATATGTAAGAGTACAATTCTTCAAACCAAGACAACCTATTAAAATATTCCACAGCTGCCAATAGAAACTTAATTTGATTTAAAAAAAATAGTATAAAACAGTTTTTATTCACAGATAAATAACAAATAATACAAAGAAAAAAATCAATTATTTTAAAGTTTAAAAATTGATAATTGTAAAAGTTTTATTTCTTAAACAAAAAAAAAGTGTTGTTTATATTGTAGCCCAAATGATAACATTAAAAAATAACCTGATTTAACAAATTGTTAGTGACACAAATATTAATTAGATTTATATTTAAATTGTACACTTGATCAATAAAACAAATTTACTCAATGGAAACAGATTGTTAACTAAAGCATACTTTGTCCTACAAATACAAGTTTTAAGTACACAGCAAGTATTTTCCCTCCTTGACATCACAATAGAAATATTCATGGTTTAATTCAGGAGAGGCAAAAAGGCGAGTTAAACAACCAGAAATGAGACAGGTAATACAGAGATTGTATTGTGGTGTGGTTTTCTCTAGTTTTTATTAGAAAACAGTTATATCATATTTTAAAATATTCTACAAAATTAAAAATTATTTATTTCAAAATGAAAAACTTAAGATGGTTTAATTTTCAACTCTTTAAAAATGTAAATTTTAGTTAACATGAAAATATTTTTTTTAAAGTTTTTTTTAAGGCTTGGTGCAAATGACAAAATGATATTTTGTTTGTCATCTTTATTACTTCACAAACAACAAACAAACATGTATTTGGTAAATTAATTATATTAGGGAAATCAGTTAAAATGAATACTATTTATTTAATCTAGGAAAATAGTTTGTATGAATAAAAATAAATATTTTGCATTTTTTAAATTTATAATAAAACATTTTTTAAATGTTTAAATTATTTGCAAACGTGAATATGACTTTGAATTTGTAGTCATAGTCAATGCTGATATATGTGTGCTCTTTGCCTGGATTATTTTTTCGTGATAGTTTTGTGGAAGCTTTTACTGTTTCAAAAATGAATTTTCATTGAGTTTGTCAAGCAATATCTGTCTTTTTGTGACAAAAAGATCCTCTTTACAAAGACTCATAAAAAAATCCTACAATGGACCCAAGCCGCTCAAACTGCCACTGAAGTTAACCAAAAGCAAATCGTGGATATGTATTTCAGTTTTTGGTGATAGGTACAGTTAAAATGAATACTATTTATTTAATCTAGGAAAATAGTTTGTATGAATAAAAATAAATATTTTGCATTTTTTAAATTTATAATAAAACATTTTTTAAATGTTTAAATTATTTGCAAACGTGAATATGACTTTGAATTTGTAGTCATAGTCAATGCTGATATATGTGTGCTCTTTGCCTGGATTATTTTTTCGTGATAGTTTTGTGGAAGCTTTTACTGTTTCAAAAATGAATTTTCATTGAGTTTGTCAAGCAATATCTGTCTTTTTGTGACAAAAAGATCCTCTTTACAAAGACTCATAAAAAAATCCTACAATGGACCCAAGCCGCTCAAACTGCCACTGAAGTTAACCAAAAGCAAATCGTGGATATGTATTTCAGTTTTTGGTGATAGGTGGTAGTATTTTTAAATTTATTTGAAATTATTTGTCTTGCTACAACCAAAACTGAAGTTACATAAATTGAAACCGTCTGGTTTATTTATTGGTTGAAATGAGAGGTTACGACAATCCATTGTAGACAGTCCATTTTATATATCATGATACGTGTTACGACTGCAACTCCTTCTTCGACAAGCAGGTGTGACAGGTTGTAGATGAGCCATAAGAGAAACCTCTTTTTACTTTGTGAGGTATTTTGTTATATTTGGAAGAAGGCACTGGAAAGAGGGAAGAAACATATAGAAGGGAACAAACACAATATTGATTTTACAAAGAAAACAAGAACACAATTCACACTTAACATTGGTCCCTCTTAAAGAGGCAACCATTACTTCTTTGTCCAGTGGCAGCAGTGTAAAGTGGGAAATGTGTTCTTCTCATCGTAAAAGCTTATGGTGTTTATTTATCTTATATGTTTCTTTCCAATTTTCCTTTACCTTCTTCCGAGTACATAATATTTAAAGCCAAGGTATTCATAATTTTAAGTGAGATAATCTTTTGATATGTTTACAAATGTCAAATCTATTGAATACCTATGATTTGAATCTCTAGACAAAGCCACTAGCCTGATTCCTGCTGTAAAATGAAGGCACATTTTGACACATTTCCTGAATCTTGTATCTAATGTCCCGGTCCTGGACACCAAGCTTTAACAGGCAACTTCTTCGAGAGTTTACTTTGAACCTGAAGAAGTTGCCTGTGGCAGTGAAACTTTGTATAATCCAGCATCGGACACTCCTAATTTAAACCATGGTTTAGCCTAGTGCTCTATTCCAAATAGATATATTTAATAATTGTTTCATCTAAAAATAAATAAAAATATAGGAGCTCAAACGCTCTAAAAGGCATTTTCTTTTATTACAAAAAAAAAGGGCAGGCTTATTTGCTGGTTGCAGAGATACTTTTTAAAGACGTCTCTCACAAGAATTATTATAATTAATTACCAGAAGTAAAGAAAATTCGGAACAAGAACGAGTCACACCTTAGAGAGCACCACCTGCCGTCCACACGGCTCGATAGACCCTATCTAAATAGACTCCCTTTCTGAGTCAAAATATACAACACATGAGAAATATTTTGGTGGAAATTTGAGAAACTTTATCTTCCACCTAGGCCCTAAAGTATGTACTATGAACAAAATAAATAAGTTACAATATTAAAAACACTTAATAATATAGTTCCTTGGGCATGCAATGTTGAAATGTAATTTTGTTATATTTGTTTTAAACATTTCAAGATGAAGTTCACAGTTCAGTAAATTTTGTCCTTAATAACTTTCCTAAACTCTGACTTGACCTTGATACTAATAATGTATTTTTATTGTATATCTTGGAATTTAATTGGACCACAGTTTTACTTTTTAACTCCTCACACAGAACTTTAGATTGCAGCTGTCTTTCTCAACTTCCCAGCACCAAACAGCAAATTCTTATAAAAATAGATTTCAAAGTTGATATTTTTATTTTATTTGTTTTTTCTAAACCAGTCAATGGTATTCCTGAGATCTTTTTTAAAAAAAAAAACTATTATAAAGGTACATAAAAAAATTAGATTAAAATAATTTCCTTGCATGTAATTTGTATCAGTGAGACTTTTTACTTTTCGTTTATTTGTGTATGATATATTTCGTTCGTTGGTAGAAATGAACAGCTAAATTTCGTACGAGAAACAAAAGAGTTAAGTTATAATTATATCATGTCTGCTGAACATAGCACATGGCTCCAGTCAATTAATCACACATAGTTCTAGTCGATCAATCGCATGCGACTCCAGTTGATCAACCGCCTGTAGTGCCAGTCGATTAATCACATAGTTCCAGTTGACCAACCACTCATAGTTCCAGTCAATTAATCACACATAGTTCCAGTCAATTAATCACACATAGTTCCAGTCGATCAATCGCATGTGACTCCAGTCGATCAATCGCATGTGACTACAGTTGATCAATCGCCTGTAGTGTCAGTCGATTAATCACACATAGTTCCAGTTGATCAAACACATAGTTCCATTTCATCAATTGCCTGTGGTTCCAGTCGATCAATCACACAGTCCCAATTGATTCATACCGGGTGGTCCCAGTCAATTAATCATACATAGTGTCAGTCGATCAATCCCATGTGGTTCTAGATGATCAATCACATGTAGTTCCAAGGCACACGCTCATCTGAAAATGGTTTCATCCCATTGGTCCACGCGATATATCCGATGATGAAGACGGTGCTATAAGGCTCACAACATATCACGCTCCTGAACAGTCTATCTCGACAATGTCCTTGGGGACATCCACAAACTGGTAGACGAGACGTTGTCCGTCCACCTTGGCAAGGATCCCTCTCTGGTAGTAATACCTACAACACAAGGACAGGTCTAGTGTTTATATGTTTGGAAGGAAGAGATTATCTGTGTCAGAGGGTGAGCTTAGGAGACTACAGACAGAATAAGAGAGAGAAAAGAGGATGTGTAATAGTGAGCTTAGGAGACTACAGACAGAATAAGAGAAGAGAAAAGAGGATGTGTAATAGTGAGATTAGGAGACTACAGACAGAATAAGAGAGATAAAAGAGGATTTGTAATAGTGAGATTAGGAGACTACAGACAGAATAAGAAAGAGGGACAGATTAAATCAAGGATTGTTGTTATCGACACTTCATACACTGTCAGAAATTGCTTGTCCCTTCTGGCTACAGGCCCTGGGACATATTATAACAATTACTAAGCCAATATCCAAGATTATAAAATAACTCTTCAAGGAAGGTGAATTAACGTTTATTTACATTCCGACTATATATTTATATGAGCGGCAACTATTGTAGTCATCAGATTCATAAGACCTACAACCACATTTGTAAACTAAAATAGGTGGCTACATACTTTAGATTTCAATCCCATGCACCAAGCACAGGGTCATCAGTACCAAGGAACATGTTTCGCATCCAACAACCAATTCAAACTAATATACACTAATAGTGTAGATGAGATAAAGTTTACTCACCTGAGAGCCCGACCCATCGTCTCGTAGTTCATGTCTGGCTTGTTCTTGTGTAGTCCCCATAACCTGGACACAGCCTTGGAGTCAACCAGTTTGAACACTCCCTTTTCCCGGTTGGTCCATTTGATGTATCGAGGGCAGTAGTCCCTATCCTGGAGCAGCTTTAGCAGGAACTCCCAAAGGTACGTTGTTGAGCCTGGAACAATACACACACTGCTATACCGCCCCGGGTGACTTTTACATCCTCTCTCTGGTAATAAGAGTTTAGTATGCAATAACATCAAATGCGGGTGCAATTCTCACCTTCCCGGCTCTTCCTCTTGACAGCCCCGGGCTCACCGTTCTTGGGCTTCTTCAGTTTCTTCTTGCCGGAGCTCCTGGGTTGGAATCCCAGCTCTAGCATGTACAGGTCATCACTGGACGTGGCTGGCTGGATGACGGAGGTGGCGATGGGAGGCCGTGGCGGAGAAGGGGCGGGAGGTGCGGCGAACTGTTGGGGGTGGTAGAGCTGGGCTACCGGCGACTGACCATAGCCGCCGTACCCTTCCGCTGCTGTCAAAAACACAAATAACTTTCAATTATACCCACAAGTCCGGCTCATTAGTTCACTTTAGTGAAGAATGTTTTCTGTGTGTGCATTGTAGTGGCATGATCAAACTTTAATTAAAGAAAAGATTGAAGAATGTTTTCTGTGTGTTCATTGTAGTGGCATGATCAAACTCTAATTAAAGAAAAGATTGAAGAATGTTTTCTGTGTGTTCATTGTAGTGGCATGATCAAACTTTAATTAAAGAAAAGATTGAAGAATGTTTTCTGTGTGTTCATTGTAGTGGTATGATCAAACTTTAATGAAGAAAATATTGAAGAATGTTTTCTGTGTGTTCATTGTAGTGGCATGATCAAACTTTAATTAAAGGAAAGATTGAAGAATGTTTTCTGTGTGTTCATTGTAGTGGCATGATCAAACTTTAATTAAAGAAAAGATTGAAGAATGTTTTCTGTGTGTTCATTGTAGTGGCATGATCAAACTTTATTCAGAAATTTCAAATTAGTCTTTGGTTTATTCTATAATAAAACAGCAGTCTTACATTTTGAAATCCTTTCAAAATTATGTGATTCAATTTAACAAGACACAAGAGTGATAGTGGAAATGTGGAATATTAATTGTATTTTTCTTTTTCTCTCAAAATAATATGAATAAATAACAATAATAATAATAATAATAAATAAATTATTCAAGAACTAGTTGTAATTCTACAATTTAATTTTATTGCAATTCATTTTGTATTTTTTGTCAATTATAAATTACTTTCTATTCCAACACAAATCTATCTAGAATATGTATGATTGAATGACCGAGATGAGACACGAACAAGTACTTTGATAAGGTTTAATAATATTGTGTCAACCTTTGACAAGTGTTGGCTGCTCGCCAGGCAAACAACATCCCTGACCAATCTAAGTGGCCGCCGCTCGATAAAGACATGCAACCTTGAATGAGGTCAAGACCCTGTCGGTCGCGCTTAGCAGTTCCAAAACACATCACGAGATAGCGCCACTGTGCACGTCTTGGAAACTTTTTTTTTTTTACTATTCCGTCTACTTTGGCTTGATGAATGCATCGTTTTCACAAACAACGCATGCCCCAGGACAATATTGTTAATATTACCGAATATGCATAAATACGATTAATTAAAGTTTTGGAGAATTTACACCTCAACAAGTCTCCCATCGGAATCAAGACACACGCGGGTATAAAAAAAGGATGTAGATATAAAGAAATAAATCAGCAGAGTAATGACACACTGGATTTAGTGCATTGTCGATTTCTTCCAACAATGTCGTTGCGACACCTTACGTTCAGTCAATCAGAAACTAAGATGGTTGGACTACTGAAAACAGTTAAAATGAATACTATTTATTTAATCTAGGAAAATAGTTTGTATGAATAAAAATAAATATTTTGCATTTTTTAAATTTATAATAAAACATTTTTTAAATGTTTAAATTATTTGCAAACGTGAATATGACTTTGAATTTGTAGTCATAGTCAATGCTGATATATGTGTGCTCTTTGCCTGGATTATTTTTTCGTGATAGTTTTGTGGAAGCTTTTACTGTTTCAAAAATGAATTTTCATTGAGTTTGTCAAGCAATATCTGTCTTTTTGTGACAAAAAGATCCTCTTTACAAAGACTCATAAAAAAATCCTACAATGGACCCAAGCCGCTCAAACTGCCACTGAAGTTAACCAAAAGCAAATCGTGGATATGTATTTCAGTTTTTGGTGATAGGTCTATAAGAGTGCCCACCCCAAGATATTTAAAGAAGGCTCCAAAAGCAACCCTCTACCCCCTCCAAAGACAAAAGAAGGATACAGCACTGGCAAATGAGAGCATAGCTTTTCTGCATTCCAATTTTCACGTTGCTTTGAATAAAATTGTATTGATACACAGCGTATAGCCCGAATGGGTTGTAAGACGCGGTGCTAAATAATAATGTATTGATACAGTTCAGATAATTATTGTTAGGCATTATTGTGTATTTGATATACAACATTTGCACAGGAATAATATCTGCTGAAATCAACAAGATAATGGAATGAAGGCGGGAGTAGTTAGTACCAGTGGTAGAAAAGGAGCGCGCTAGTTTCACTTTCGTCGCTACGCTACCGTGCTTGGTAGCTAATAGTTCCCGGTCTGGTCGCTAGGGGCGCGGCGGTTCAAGGCCGTAGGGGCGGGGCTATCACGGTGTCAGTGGTCGCAGCTCTTTCTGCAGATACAACATGCTATGCTGCAGCCATTTCCGCCAGCCCGGGCGAAAACACGTAACACATTCACTGTATTTATGTTACCAGGATTAGCCTGTGGAGAAATCTACAGCAGTTTGTCGGACAATGTGTTTAAAATTATTACAAAAGTAAGCTACCCATAACATTTCATGTCAATCTAACATTTAAAGAAAGAACACGTAAAACAGACGCAATTATCGCCATATAAATATTTTATACTGATAGAAAATCGCGGGCTCACCTCATTATTAATTTTTTTTATGCATTCCGTGATCATCAGCGCCATTAAATGACTTGTAATCCCCAGGCAATAAGTTTAATTCTTCATCATTGGTGTATTGATGACACCAAATTAAACATTTTTATGAGCGTTCTAAATACTATTCACAAAGTTTTGTACTAGAATTTGTGTTAATAATGCTTTATATTATATAAGAACAAATTCATTGAAATAATGCATTAACATTTTTACTTATTGTCAGTGGCTTGCATCAAGACATTTAGTTTCGCATAATTGATAATATCAATAAACGTCCAAACTCATACATATACCTACTTGCGAGTGCTTATTATTGAACCACGCTCTTAGTTAGACCTACTTGCGAGTTTATTATTGAACCGCGCTCTTAGACCTTGCGAGTACTTATTGAACCACGCTCTTAGACCTACTTGCGAGTTTATTATTGAACCGCGCTCTTAGACCTTGCGAGTTAATTATTGAACCACACTCTTAGTTAGACCTACTTGCGAGTACTAATTATTGAACCACGTTCTTATTTAGACCTACTTGCGAGTGCTTATTATTGAACCACGCTCTTGTCTAGACCTACTTGCGAGTGCTTATTATTGGATCACGCTCTTAGTTAGACCTACTTGCGAGTTTATTATTGGATCACGCTCTTAGCTAGACCTACTTGCGAGTACTTATTGAACCACGCTCTTAGTTAGACCTACTCGCGCGTTTATTATTGAACCACGCTCTTAGACCTTGCGAGTTAATTATTGAACCACACTCTTAGTTAGACCTACTTGCGAGTACTTATTGAACCACACTCTTAGTTAGACCTACTTGCGAGTTTTATTGAACCGCGCTCTTAGACCTTGCGAGTTAATTATTGAACCACACTCTTAGTTAGACCTACTTGCGAGTACTTATTGAACCACGCTCTTAGTTAGACCTACTTGCGAGTTTATTATTGAACCGCGCTCTTAGACCTTGCGAGTTAATTATTGAACCACACTCTTAGTTAGACCTACTTGCGAGTACTTATTATTGAACCACCTCTTGTCTAGACCTACTTGCGAGTGCTTATTATTGGATCACGCTCTTAGTTAGACCTACTTGAGAATGCTTATTATTGAACCACGCTCTTGTCTAGACCTACTTGCGAGTTCTTATTGGATCACGCTCTTAGTTAGACCTACTTGCGAGTTTATTATTGGATCACGCTCTTAGTTAGACCTACTTGAGAATGCTTATTATTGAACCACGCTCTTAGTTAGACCTACTTGAGAATGCTTATTATTGAACCACGCTCTTGTCTAGACCTACTTGCGAGTGCTTATTATTGAACCCCGCTCTTGTCTAGACCTACTTGAGAATGCTTATTATTGAACCACGCTCTTGTCTAGACCTACTTGCGAGTGCTTATTATTGGATCACGCTCTTAGTTAGACCTAATTGCGAGTTTATTATTGAACCACGCTGGCACGCGCGGTCACTATTGGACTCTTCCAACTGTACTATTTTAGAAACTCCGCGCGCTTTCATCTCCTGTTTGTTTGCACTTGACATTCATTTTCTTCTTCCTCAATATTGTTCCCCCACCACGGATAAGCAAGCGAGAGGAAGCACAGAGAGAATCCAGACGATGGAACGACCATCACGCCATCTGGGAACACATGATGTGAAAAGAACTGAAGGTCAGCGGGCAGAGTGAACATTTCCTGGTCATTGGCATCGCCCGAGCTCTGTGCGTCACTTGGTCGGGGGGAGGGGGGTTCAAGGTAACGCGCCGCCGCCCGTATACCTACAGCAACAAGTGCAAGGCACAATATCGACCTTTGTCTGGAACACGGAAATGTCGGTGTTTGTTACACGGCATCTGTAAGGAACAGAATTAAGTTTCAAGCCAGCAGCGACCATAAAGAACCATGGCTATTTCGTACCCGCTATCAAAATGCTCAAACAACATAAAGGGCAATATTCGAGTGAAATGAATAATTTATAAAACGCATATCTGCAAGTATACATGTAGCGCGTGTAGGTATACAGTAACACCAGCCACTAATTGTTATTCAAACGGATTATTTTGATAATCTATCTTGAGGCATTGTTGATCGTAGGTAGAGTAAGTTTACTGAACCATCGTGCACAAGATGTTACAGACACTATTAATATTATTATTATTATCACCGCGTCTTACTACCCGTTCGGGTTATACGCACTTACGCTAATGTGTAATGGTAGGGTGATTGTGAAATGAAATGGAGTACCTACAGTTTAACGTGGAATCCGAACCACGGTGGAGGCCTGGCATTCCCCACATTCACAAGATGTATTGTCAGAGGTGAAGGAAGGGTTTGGTAATCAGATAAATCTATGCCGGGACCGAGGATTGAACCCCGGCCGCCAGCATAAAAGTCTGACACCTTACCCCTAGACCGCCAGGTCACCTACATACACTGTTAAAGTTAGGAATTGTTTTAATGCCGCCGTTAACTAGTGTTTTATAGGCTTCTAATCCCGTACAAGAGATGTATTGTAGCAATCCCTTAGGTACAATTCTTCGCTGTTCTTTTTTACCCTTTTCAATAAAATTATGTATTTTAAGTCAATAAACAATTCATCGCTGTTCAAGTCCTCTAGATACAAGTTTACACTTAATGTTTATTTTGGAAAGCTGTCCCTTATAATAAATGTCGCCTCATTCACGTACGCCTTAAATTACAAAGGAGCTCAAAGCGTTTTTTTAGCTCTTCCGATATTTGAAAAACAGCTTGAAATGTCAGCCGACAATTTAAAGAGCGACGCATTTCTTGCTGAGTGCAGTGTCGTCAGCATTTCCCCTGACACCGTACGTTTCCTTCTTATTCGTGTTGTGGTACTAACACCCCACTCCGTATCTGCTCTGCCTTAGTAACGGACATAGCTCATTCCTCCAATCGCGTCATTTGTCAGTCAGCGTCTCCACAAGTATCAATGTTTGATTAAAGCGGATTCCTTATGTATGCAAGAATTTTTGGAATTTGTCGATAAAATAATGAATCTCTGTAGCTGTTGACTCGCGGACTAAGGGTTCGGCCGGACTGACAAGCGAGCGAGTGAGCGCGTGATTATCAAATAGCTCTCGATGGCTGTTGACAAGGAGGCAAAGGTTCGAATCTTGGCTCAGTGAACTGAGGGTGGATTTTGATAAGTGATTTATTGTTGCAGCTTTCTCATCCTCTCTCCACGCTAATGTTGATTCTTGTTTGTAAAGACCCACTTTGATTATAATATTGAAGTATTTTAACATATCAATTATTTATTTATATATATATATATATATATATATATATATATAAAGAGAGAGAGAGGTATGGTTTATGATCTTACCAATTAAATCAGGCTATTAGTAGCAAGAGTGCCAAACCTATCGATAGTAATAAAATATCAAAATGATAAGTTTTCTTAGCACTCAATGAACCAACATAGAATATATTGCCTAGCGCCTGTAAACTAGACTGTACCGGGTCGAGCACGCGCGCTCCAGTGTGGCCACCTCTCATTACAACCAATGTGTTCTATTTTATATTTTAGTCGCTCGCCGTCCGCGTCCTCTTAAGGAAGAGGCAGAGAAGTTTCCAAAACGTTCGAGACTGTGAACGCAACTAAAGCCGCTCGCACAACATTCAAAATACCATTAAATTTGGTGTTTGCCATAGTGACGGTTAATAATAATAATAATAATAATAATATTTAGCACCGCGTCTTACTACCCGTTCGGGTTAGACGCTTTAAGTACTAATTACTCTAATGGATTAGGAATTGGGAAGGTTGAATTAGAGGAAGTGAACCCGCATTTGCGTGGAGGGAGAGTGGAAAACCATTTAGGAAAAACCACCCCCAGTTCACCCGACCGAGATTCGAACCTCGATCTCCCCGTCCTCAGCAGTCGAGCAGCTCAACACGACAAGCGCGTTAGCCAACTACGCCACCGAAGCGGGTCATAGTGACGGTTGAATGAAAACATGTATCCATTATTCCAGGTTAATTGCTTATTTATTTATGGAAATAAGAAAAAAATTGTCATAATTTTTCTTTCATATCGAAATGAAGTTCCTAATAATATTTTTTTTCAACGAAATTATGTTTTAGCTAAACGAAATAATAAATATTTTTAAGCCTACGCTCAATTTGGCCCCTCCTCCTTAGCTACGCCCCTGAATTGTAGCAAAGGAAGCTTCAAAGACTACCAATGGTAAATTTGAGATGTAGTGTTATAAGTAAGGATAATATATATTGATATGAAAATATATATATATATAGATTCATTTACTAAACTTGTCTTCCATTTTTTACAGATAATAGTGAAAAGCGACGAAGACCAGTCTTCTTAATACCACCACCCAGAACCGTGCAAGCCGATATATCGAGCTTTCGATAGACACGTTGCGATATATCGATATGTTAAGTAAATATTTCCATTCTTACTATCCGTGTGTTTGTAGACGGTGCTGCCCCTACCGGCATTTGGCACGAGATCGATAGGGAGGTAGTTGATAACAGACTGTGAGGAAAAGGTAGTTGATGACAGACTTGAGGGAAAGGTAGTTGATAACAGACTGTGAGGGGAAGGTAGTTGATAACAGACTGTGAGGAGGAGGTAGTTGATAACAGACTTGAGGGAAAGGTAGTTGATAACAGACTGTGAGGGGAAGGTAGTTGATAACAGACTGTGAGGAGGAGGTAGTTGATAACAGACTGTGAGGAGGAGGTAGTTGATAACAGACTGTGAGGAGGTAGTTGATAACAGACTATGAGGAGAAGGTAGTTGATAACAGAATGTGAGGAGAAGGTAGTTGATAACAGACTGTGAGGAGGTAGTTGATAACAGACTTGAGGGAAAGGTAGTTGATAACAGACTGTGAGGAGGATGTAGTTGATAACAGACTGTGAGGAGAAGGTAGTTGATAACAGACTGTGAGGAGAAGGTAGTTGATAACAGACTGTGAGGAGGTAGTTGATAACAGACTATGAGGAGGTAGTTGATAACAGACTATGAGGAGAAGGTAGTTGATAACAGAATGTGAGGAGAAGGTAGTTGATAACAGACTGTGAGGAGGAGGTAGTTGATAACAGACTATGAGGAAGAGGTAGTTGATAACAGACTATGAGGAGAAGGTAGTTGATAACAGAATGTGAGGAGGAGGTAGTTGATAACAGACTGTGAGGAGAAGGTAGTTGATAACAGACTGTGAGGAGGCGGTAGTTGATAACAGACTGTGAGGAGGAGGTAGTTGATAACAGACTGTGAGGAGGAGGTAGTTGATAACAGACTGTGAGGAGGAGGTAATTTATAACAGACTGTGAGGAGGAGGTAATTGATAACAGACTGTGAGGAGGAGGTAATTTATAACAGACTGTGAGCGGGAGAAGCAACATTCTCCCTATAACAGTGTATCAGCTTATTCATTATTTAGTCTGAAAATCTTGTTGCGATCAACATTTCACTTTATTATAGGTTTTATTTTATAAATATTAGAACAATAATATCCATCAAATGTGTGAGCTGCAGATCTGATGACTTAACGTATGAATAGATAACTGACAAAATGGTTTTAGTTAGTAAGTTGTGTAACTATCGTTCCGCTGTTAGTTTCTTCAACTAAATATGAGTGAATCAGTGGTGCCAACTCATTATCAAAATACCGCTATTATTGATTCACCCTAAGCTGAGACCTGATGTAAACAAATTCACGTGGAAGTATATGTTCTGATTTGCTACTGAATGGATTTCAATAATATTCTCCCACTAAAATATTCCCTTCTTTGTTTTGTATTAAACTTGTTTTAAAATAACATTAGAAAATTATCCCTTCATTTGATTTACAAATTGCCTAATTAAATATTGCACTGGTGTTCCACCGATCATGTATGTCCTTCGCGTAGTGATATGGGACTGTTTGTTTACTTCCGGTCCCAGGTTATGATGAACCAATAATAGTGTAGAGCTAAATAGAACTAGATTTTATAATGTTCGATCAAATAAAACATATGAACTAAGGCCTGTTAGCATATAAAATACAAGTTTAATCTACAAACTTTCTGCACTTGAATATTAATTGGAGTGGTTAAGCCTCGCTATCAAAATATATTTCAAAGACGCTTTTTATAATACAATTAAAACAAGTATCAAAGTTTGCATGCATTACAATGTTTTCTTATATACTTTTTGCTAAAGTTGTTGACTATAAAATATACCTAATTAAATCTTTAAAATCTACTCATAAAATATTATTTTTACATTCGCTTTACATTTGACAATGTGAACACCATCTCATTAAAAATATAGGCGTGCATTAGCTTCAACAAATCTAATACAACGTATTGCTCGCGGACTTCTACCATGCAGATGTAGGCCTACATGAAAACACGAGCATCGTTTTTGTTGATTCACCTGTCAAAACAAAACATTTCTCTGCTTATTTTAGTCAAGCAGAACTGAACAATGATCCAAAGATACGAGAACACCGATGCTGTGCCTAACCTGAAATACCCTCGCACCTCACAGTTTAAGTAAGTAACCATAGCTACAAAAGTCGGAGTCAATACTTACTCAAAAATACCTGACGTTAGATTTAGATTGTTCCTAAATAATATTTAAGTACTTCAATTTAAAATAAACCAGAGGTTATATTCTCATGGCTCAAAGAAATCTTGATAGTTAGGAGCGGTAGAACCAAGTTGTCATTTTCTTACTCTGCACCTCAATCTCTTTAAATTTGAGAAAACACTCACACTAGAGCACAATTTTCATAGATAAGGCTTAAAAAAACGTGATAAGATTTCCTTTCACGTCAAGTGATGTGATCTGCAGCCGTCACTTTAGATATTATATATTATCAATGGATACAAAATAACAATAACATCGAGCTCAACAAAACATGTTAGTATTTTATAACAAGCTCTTCTTGTGAAACTTGAACCACAAGAATAAAAACTATTGCAGATTGATTAAAAATATCAAGGAACCACGCCAGCCGCTATTTGGTTATTTTTACCAACAACTGAATCTAGTTGTACGCATATTATGTTGGCAGCACTGCTCCCAAACCTGGAGTGGCCTTGTTCGGCTACAACCACGAGACAAGCATAACGAGCAGACTTCCGCCCGCAGGATAGAGCACTGCAACAACAGTTTGATGAGAGGACTTGGAGAGTAATCACACTACTTCTTGTAGGGGGACTTCCCTTCTAGCTCTTTCAGTAGCTACAGGCTGACTTCCCTTCTCCCTCTTACAGTAGCTACAGGCTGACTTCCCTTCTCCCTCTTTCAGTAGCTACAGGCTGACTTCCCTTCTCCCTCTTTCAGCAGCTATAAGCTGACTTCCCTTTTCCGTCTTACAGTAGCTACAGGTTGACTTCCCTTCTCAATCTTTCAGTAGCTACAGGCTGACTTCCCTTCTCCCTCTTACAGTAGCTACAGACTGACTTCCCTTCTCCCTCTTACAGTAGCTACAGGTTGACTTCCCTTCTCCCTCTTACAGTAGCTACAGGCTGACTTCCCTTCTCCCTATTACAGTAGCTACAGGTTGACTTCCCTTCTCCCTCTTTCAGTAGCTACAGGCTGACTTCCCTTCTCCCTCTTACAGTAGCTACAGGTTGACTTCCCTTCTCCCTCTTACAGTAGCGTCAGACTGACTTCCCTTCTCCCTCTTACAGTAGCTACAGACTGACTTCCCTTCTCCCTCTTTCAGTAGCTACTAGTACCCCAGTGAAAACTATACCGGCAGGTTAACTTGTTGGAAGATGTTGTCTAGGTCTGGGTTGTCCAGTGTTATCTATTAATTCAAATGCCCTACCCCACACAACTCGCCAATACTCGACAGATAACACTGTTTGTTAGATGAGCACTTTTCAAGGCCGGGTTCACAATGCAATGACATCTTATCAGTTGTAACCTTCAACTTCAGAGTTCCTTATCAGCGTGCCCTGTAGGCTGTAGCCCACATAGATACCGTCACTTGAAGAGCGGTTAGCACTCGCGACTCTCACTGGATACTCTAGGATTAGCACACGGACTAAAAATCAGGCTTTGACCGGTGACAAAGATGTTTGGAGGTTCAAATCCCGGTCAGGTGTACTCAGTGGTTTTTACAAAATGAGTTTATTCTTTACTTCCACGCAAATGCGGGTACATATACTTTCGAGGAGTAAGAGCGAACACAAGTTATGAATGATAATCATCCGACCTGGACATTGTGAGTCTAGTCCGTTGCTCATGCGCAGTAGTATCTCGTATGACGT
>CABFVX010006106.1:0-43248 GCA_902151425.1 Timema shepardi
AGATAAATCTGTGCCGGGACCGAGGATTGAACCCCGGCCGCCAGCATAGAAATCTGACACCTTACCCCTAGACCGCCAGGTCACCCCCTCATAGTAGTTTTCCAAAATGTTAAGTGTCAAACAGTTCTTGAATATTTTGTCAAGGGCATCGTAAAATTTGAATAGGACTTCATATCTTAATTTTTTTTAATCTAAGCTCAAATTCCGTAATGCCCATAACGAAATATTCAATAACTGTTATTATTGTTTTTATTATTTGTGGAAAAACTAGACCTATTGAAACATTTAATTTATCTTGAACAATCATACCGCTGAATGTATATATATTATAGAAGTCACCAAGCAATGTTAAAAAGTCTACGACAAATAACAAATTTTGGACTTATGCGATTATTATGTTAGAAATCTAGATTTATGAGGTTTTTTTCCTTACCAGAATACTACTACATATTATTATTCTGGTAGAGAAAAAAGACCTTCCAGACTTGACAACCTCGACATCTCAAAGAGCTTAGTTCCATATCTCTCCACTAGAAAGCATTAACAACCTTATCTTTTCATATTCGACAGGTGACCTCAAAGGGTGGGTTTTAATGCATTCCTCCCCCCTCCCACCTACTTTTGTACTTGGTAGACGGATCTTCTCTTTTCTCACTAGACCAGTGACCTCGAAGAGTGGGTTAAACCAGCCCCCCTCCCCACCTTCCCCCCTTTTTTCCCTGGTGACTCTTTTTAGATTGTTGATCCCGCAAAGCACAAACATATTTTACCTTGATAATATTATTATTATTATTATTATTATTATTTGCACCGCGTCTTACTACCCGTTTGGGTTATACACACTTACGCTAATGTGTAATGGAGGACCTACAGTTTAACGTGGAATCCGAGCCACGGTGGAGGCCTGGCATTCCCCACATTCACAAGATGTCTTGTGAGAGGTGAAGGAAGGGTTTGGTAATCAGATAAATCTGTGCACGGGACCGAGGATTGAACCCCGGACCCCCAACACAGAAGTCCGACACCTTACCCCCTAGACCGCCTTGATATTCACAAGTTGTGGTTGTGGAGCACTGAATCGCTACCTTGCTTCATGCCTACTTCACGAGTTGCTTTTTTTTTAGTACCGAACCTTACTACCCATCCAAGTCCCCGTCTTAGTACTGGGTTAGGAATTTGGAAGGTTGTATTTAGAGGAAGTGGGCCCACATTTGCATCATATAAAAATTAATACACATGTTTGAGATTCAAACGGTGGAATTAGAAGGAAATTGAGAATTTCACTGACTATATGCACAGCGTAAATATTTTACGCCTCCAACGGTATAATTATATCCAGGATTTGATATTTTTAAAATGAATAAACGTTTTAAAACTATTTTAGCTCGGATTTATCTGATTACTAAACCTTTCCTTCACCTCTGACAAGACGTGTATTAATCACAACTTGTGAATGTGGGGAATGCCAGGCCTCCACCGTGGTTCGGATTAAAACTGTAGGTCCTCCATTTCATCTCACAATCACCCTACCATTACACATTAGCGTAAGTGCGTATGACCCGAACGGGTAGTAAGATACGGTGCTAATAATAATAATAATATTGTATCTGTCAAAGAAAGGTTAAATCTAGAGATCGCTTACGTCTATTAATAGAACTCAAACTATAGGGTTGTTAAGGGAAAAATGCCCTGTTATAATCTTAAGAATTTATTTTGGTGACGAACAGAAATCGTAAGATACATAATTATGAGGGATCAATTAAGATAAATAGGTCCCGGCAAAGATTTATCAGAATACCAAACTCTTCCTTCACCTCTGACTAGACATCTTGTGAATGTGGGGAATGCCGGGCCTCCACCGTGGTTCGGATTCCACGTTAAACTGTAGGTCCTTCATTTCATCTCACACTCACCTTACCATTACACATTAGCGTAAGTGTGTACAACCCGAACGGGTAGTAATACGCGATGCTAATAGTAATAATTAAGATCAATAGCTATCATATAACGCAGACACCTCCCGACTCGGTACAAATATGATGGCTTTGGCTGTTTGATTCATGGTGATATGTGGACCCATACAATTATTATTATAATTGTACAAGTGGCAGTAAAAAGTTGACTACCGAGTCTAAGTTGGCTGCGTTATCAGATAGTTCGTGATCATAATTGATTGCTAGAACCCCGTAAAAATAGTTTCACTTTTAGTTACATTTCGTTTTTTAAATCTTTGGTGTTATTTCATGTTCATTCAAAATAACACGTTAATCCGAGGTGTTTAAATATCATTTAGATATGTTTACAAAATTAAAATTTATTATTGAAGTTTATATATTTGCTTTAAAATTCTTTGTCGAGTTTGTCTGCGTATTTCACAATTTTGTAGACTAAAGTTGGCTTACACTACAAGAAAATACTAATCAAATTACAGCATGGTCAAAATTTCTGCTTAATTTCTTCATAATTTCGTGTTTATTTGAAGATTTTTTAAATTTATTTTTTCAATTTACAAAATATCTTATACAATACGAGTCTACTTTATCTTGGATCTAGGTCTTTTAGGTGTTTTTAGGCACACTTTGTACAGGAGCAGTGATATAACTGGATGGAAATCGATAGAAAATATGTAGTCGAATTATGTGATTTATGTGATGACTTTGTAAAAGGGCGTTTGATCTCGTCAATAAATTATTCAGTCTATATTTTATTTTAAATATTTAACTCACAATTTTAACTCTTGAATTCTTTTTTTTGTCTTTTTCCAGGTAAGCACTGCATGAGAGGGATACCTTCTTTTCCAGCCAAACTTTCTCCAAGTCGTGCAAGTATGAAAGTAAATATTTACTTTCAGGTAAATAGTTATATTATTATTAATAGTGATCTCTCTTTTTTAATTTCTCTTTCTCTATATCTTTTTAGCTTTCTTTCTCTCCCTTTCTCTCTGGCATTTTCTTTCTTTATTTTCCTCTCTTCTTTATATTCTTTTTTTATATATCGTTTTTTGTCTCATACTCTTTTTCCTTTTATATTTCTCTTCCACTCTCTTTTTCTTTTTCTCTCTTCCTTCCTTTTTCTCTCTTCCTTCCTTTTTCTCTCTTCCTTCCTTTTTCTCTCTTCCTTCCTTTTTCTCTCTTTCTTCCTTTCTCTTGTCTCTTTTTCTATTTTCACCCCTATCTTCTTCTCTCATCCTATCTTATTGTCTTTGAGTTTCGTTATTTTCCTCGAGAGTCGGTTGGTGCCCATTGTGTGACGGTACAGCCTACCTGTACGCTGTAAGGCGCTCTCACATAATCCGGTGCTGAAGAATAAGTATCTTTTTGTCAGAGAGCTTTTCATGCGTTGACTCGGTTACCTTTTGTGTGCGTGTGCGTGTGTGCTGAAAACAAAGGCTGACCTAACTTTTTAATATACGCACGTAAGTAAAGTAGTATATACACAGGGGTAGGAAATACACTCTCTTTTAGGTATAAAGGGACTATTTTTTGATGGTGTTAATAAAAGTTACCAAAACCATTTTGATGAATGTTGACCACAAAAAAAAGAACGATACAAGTCTCTTCCTACAGTCCAACTTTCAAAGAAAGAACCTTATTTCACATCTGGAAAAGTTACAGTACTGATAGATCTACCTTCATATGTTAATACGTCAAATCTTACTGTCTGCATATGTCACGCTTGATATATATTATCAATATCCATAAAATATCATAAATAAAATGGTATAAAAGTTTCAATTTTGGCCGTAACAAAAAAATTCTAAAAACCTTTTACTATTAAAATTGGACTGTATCAGAACCCTACTATCTATCATTTTCATCTAAAGAATCGCTATATTCTCATCAAACTGGATGCTCGCGTTCTTTCTAGCCCGTAAATCGATGTAGGCCTATTTTAACTGAACGTTTTATTTTTTTGAGACGTCCCAAATTTAATTATGAATTTGATCATCTGAATTAAAACATAAAACTGTATCGATTATAACAAATCCACTTCTTTCTATACAGATATCGCTTGACTCAAGAATTATTGTTTTTAATAGAAGTTTATATTAAAGTGCCAAAAAGAAATAGGGTGTAATGAGGTGGACTGGATAGAACTATCTCAAGATAGGGACATGGACATGTATAATCTGAGGTGACCTGGAGGTCTAGTGGTAAGGTGTCGGACTTCTGTGTTGGAGGTCCGGGGCTCAATCCTCGGTCCTGGCAAAGATTTATCTGATTGCCAAACCCTTCCTTCACCTCTGACAAGACATCTTGTGAATGTGAGGGATGCCAGGTCTCCCCCATGGTTCGGATCCCACGTTAATCTGTAGGTCCTCCATTTCATCTCACAATCACCCTACCATTACACATTAGCGTAAGTGCGTACAACCAGAACGGGTAGTAAGACTCCGTTTAAACCACCAGTATAGTACTTCAACCCGAAGGTTGGTCTTATGTAATTTATATCCATCCGGAGCTGGGCATACACTCATCCCTTCGGCTGGCTAGGGTTGCCCGCACCATCTGGTAGTAATCCCATATATTAGAAGAGTTCAGAAAATGTGGTGATTCCCCGTTTACTTCCATACAGAGTTTATATGAGTGAACGTGAAAGAGCCTACCAATTTTGGCGAGTAAAGGTATTTTTCCCATACCTTTCAGGGTTCTTTTAAAAGCCTCAATCGACTTAGGACCGATGACTTTACTTCCCCTACGAAGGAAGTTGTGCTACGTATTGTTATCGCTCAAGGGGAAAAAAATCCATCGACTTCGGCTGGGTTTGAACTCGCGAGTATCCGGTCCTGAGGTGAGCACTTTAACCCAAGACCACCGGAAAGTGCGGTTAAAATCCAGAAAAGAAGCTACGAGGCTCGATGTAAAGGAATGTCAAATGACGTCACACCTCTAGTTTTCTGAATAAACAGTCCATGCCTTCCCCAACCCCTGAAATAAACCCGTTAGAGGGATGCCTTTTTTTCCCCCTGTTATTTCTCTTCATGGTCTTGTCTGAAACAGGGGCTCAGACCCTTTCAGTATATTATTTGTATATCCACCCTCTTTATCTTTTTAACCCTCCTCTGGGTGGAAATGGCGAGAGTTTACAAAAGACAATTTTCGCGGAGAAGTTTGCGTTGACAGAATGAGAGATGTTTTGAAAGCAGTCTAAAGTAAGTTTCATATGTCATGGTAGAATGGTAAGAGTAGTTTCGAAATAGAATGGGAGGGGATCTCTATTTTCCCCTCCCTCCACCCCTCACTCCCTTCTCCACCCGCCCACCCCTCTCATCCGTCTGATGCAATTTCATTATAACCTCACACATGCTTCGGTGGCCGTATGGTCTAAGTCGCTACACTAGTGTTAGACTAGACTGCCTAAGACGGGGGATCGGAGCTTGATCGTGGTTGGGTGCACTGGGGGGCGCTTTTACTAAATGGTTTTCCACCCTACCTTCATGCAAATGCGGGTACAGTATATATAAATTAAACTTTCCTAATCTATAACACATTAATGCAATTAGTATACAGGCGTATAACCTGAACGGGTAGTAATATGTGGTGTTTATATATATTTATATATATATCACATATCACGATGAGGGATGAAGAATTAAATTTGCTCTTAGCGCTATTTTAACGTGTTGATGGGAAAGTGTAGGGAATGCGAGAAAGGTAAATGTTTTTTGCAATTTTTATGGTAAAACTTTTTTTTTTTTTACAAAATAAATCAAATATTTGCTCCGGTAGAAACATAAAAGTTTAATTTTCTTTACAAGGTGATATCAACTCTTGTTGAATATCTGTCATGAGCATAGCGATATTAACTTTTTTAAATTGAAAGAAAAAAATCGTTTATAAACTTCAGGTTATACTTGACAGATATTTTCAACAACTGTTGATTTCATAAAAGTTTGCTATAAAACCTGTAAAAGCACTTAGCTTTTCTCGCGTTCCATGTTAAACGGATATTTTTTTACTACACAGCTATTTCAATAGTTATTAATATTTGTCATTAGCATAATGGTATCTGAACATAAACTTTTTAAATGAAGATAAAAGTTTTAATGATTCCAAGTTTTATGTTACACGAATTAAATAACTCTTAAAATCACGATATGTAGAATTATTAATTTACATTCATCTACTGAATTCATATTTTACTTATTAATGCCTAAAAGGTGTTTAGCTTGTTTTTTTTTGCTATGAAAATTGTTAAAAAGTAAAAAACCTTTACTCCTGTATCTTAAAAACTTGTGTTAAAGCCTGACCTAAGTTAAGACATTTTGTGATTTTTGTAAAAACAAATCCTGTGACATATGCGATTTTTCTTCTATATACGTGTCTTCATGGTTATTATTTCTTTTTATATTACCTAATTTGAAAAGCTGAAATCTGTTTGGGAAAATGTACCATAATAAAGCTATAAACTAAAGGACAGAAGTAAACTTGTTAATTTGAAAACTTAAGGTTTCTTGGAAAACCTAGTAGTTCGTAACATTTTTGTACTGTATTAAAAAAAATATATATATAACTATATTTCAAGCATTTAATTATTAATGCTGTAGGTTAATTAACTTTTTATAATTAATTAATTTACTACGTTTAGGTTTGTAGTAGTTCTACATGAAAGGGTGTGTAGAGTATGGGTCGTTTCGGTCGATAATCGTTTGACTTTCTTAAGCCTTTCTTTCATATTTTTAAATTAATTAATCAGGGAGAAAAAAATACTTTTTTTTATACTCCTTTGATAGATTTATAATTTCAAAGCATCAATTAGGACCTCGCTGACTAAGTAAGTGACTCATGGACTCTAAGGCATCCCTCTCTCAAAAGACCGGAATACCGACTACGGGGAGGTTGGGGTCCGAATCCTGGTTGGGTGAACTGAAGGGGGGGTTGTTCCTAAATGTTTTTCCACCCTCTCTCACCAAGAAAATACGTATACACTTCCTCTAAATTCAACCTTACCTTAATAAACTATTGTAATTAGTACACAGGCATGTAATCATAACGGGTAGAAAGACGTGGAGCAGAAAAATAAAATTACCAAGAAATTATATTTAGAGTATACATTTGTACAAAAGGGGACCATGTGCCAAGTATATATTTACACGAGCTTTGTATCCGATACATCCAAATAAACGTCTTTAAAATCCAGCTGCTGGTTATATAATCAACCTGCCATGAACAGCATTAAAAACGAATTGTTGTAGAAGCCCAGACTTTCACTCGGATATTGATGTATCAAAATCAGTGGCGGCTTGTAGCTAAAATTATTGGGGGTTCTGATCTAGAAAATGTTTAGCCTTTGTTTTAAAATTGTGTAAAAGGGAGGTGAAAAAACATGTATATGAAGAGAATGTATTCGGGAACTTGATAAAATATTAACAAAAAAAAACCTTTTACTTACCTTAACTTAAATTGTTACAGTTCAAGCTTGATCTACTCATTTAAAAATGAAATCCATTCTTTTTTTAATTTGCTCAAAAAGTTCAATAATTTTCTCCTTGATCTCTGGATGACAATTGAGGAAATTTTTCTCCGTTGAAAATACTGCAAGCGCATTTAGTCTTTCTGTTAAATAAAAGAATCTTTAAAAAATGAGTCAAATAGAAGATTCCTCCAATGAGCGCATAAAGCACCAATCAATGGCCTTCTATCCACGTCGGACAATCACGTGATGTCTTGGACAGCGATTCCTACATATCTATTGGTGTCTCGTCTAGACTAACTGTAAGAGCAATTGGCCTTCGTGACGCGTTGACAGGAAATGTCTCCTAGATTTAAAACTCCTCACTTTACACTCATAAGCAACTTGTGACGTATGTACAGTAGCCCCATGGCTTCTTTGGTGCTGACTGACAGTTCACAGCTGACAGCTGACGGCTTTGAAAAGTTACCAGACCAAATTATGTATCCCTACGCCGAACCATATGATCTGCAAAAACATGTGTTTAGCAACTGTCAGAAGTCAGCTGTGAGCTGTCAGTCAGCACCAAAGAAGCCGTGGGGCTACTGTACCTAAATATTGACTGTCAGCTGTGAGCTGTCAGTCAGCACCAAAGAATCCATGGGGCTACTGTACCTAAATATTTACTGTCAGAAGTCAGCTGTCAGTCAGCACCAAAGAAGCCGTGGGGCTACTGTACCTAAATATTGACTGTCAGCAGTGAGCTGTCAGTCAGCACCAAAGAATCCATGGGGCTACTGTACCAAAATATTGACTGTCAGAAGTCAGCTATGAGCTGTCAGTCAGCACCAAAGAAGCCACGGGGCTACTGTACTTACGATGAATACCAAACTGATTGAGAATAAAATCACTTAGTTGATAGCTTTACCTTATCATTCTAACTAAATATATACACATAAAATATTACAAACTGGACTACAAAGGGCTTTCATTTATTTTTAGTTCCCGTTTGTCGTCTTGGGGTAAAGTACTCGTCTCATTACCCGATGTTCGTGAGTTAAAACCCAGCTGGGGGTTGATCGATTTTTCTTTAGCGAAAAAAATCCATAGCACAACTTCCTCAAGAGGGCCGTTGGTCCAATGTTGATTGTAGCATCTTAAAAAAAAACTCTGAAAGGTATGTGAAAATAACTTACCTGGTAAAATAGGTAGGCCATTTCACTCTCGCTCATAGAAATTATTGTGTGCTGATATTATCAGTTATAATCAGTCGGTTCAGAAAGTACACGTTAACTACCTTAGATTAAACAAACATCAAAAGCTTAGTTTATGATGAATCCGGTATGAAACATCCAATAAGACATGTGCAAGTCATCGAAAAGCCACGTTATTATTTGGCTAAAACACATTAAATAGATTTAAAAATATTAGGTAAACAAATTGCCTTGGAAGTTGTACACGTTTAAATCTCATTAAAGTTTGACATTACATTAATTGTTTACTACTTAAGGAGTTATTCACAGACAAATATCTAAATACACGATATGTCGGTCAACCACTCGATGAAATTCTGTTCTCCTAGCTGGAGACCATCATTTTGATCCAAATAAATAAATAAATTTAATATTTCATTTAATACCTTTTTTTTAGTTTTTTTTTTTTTTTGCTGTCCGATCTATAAATCTAAGATTAACGTTGTGTTGACCACATGACACCCGCTAACCACAGAAGATGGAACCATATTTACCAACATACGTTGTCCGTTCTGTTGAGTCTTTTTTTTTTAAGTTGTTTGCTGTTTGTTCGAAAAGGGAGTGAAAATGAGTTAATCTCCCAAATATAGTTTAAGTTAGTTTTTAGATCCCCGAGCACTTACCAAAGTTTGACTGTTTAGACCGGGAACAACCGTAGAGACTTTAATCGTGCAATGAGTGTGGTCTATCTATTTATCCTTCAGGAGCAGGTTCTTGGACCAAACCACGTTACATTTCCAGACCGTTGATAGAAACCTCCAACGTTACGGACAAATCCCATTTATGTTAATGGAACTTATTTTAAATAATGCAGGAATGAAGAGTGGGAAACCATTGGAGGAGGGATGGAGGGACGAGGGGTAGACCTCATGTCTGACCAGGATTCGAACCCCTAATTTCCCCGTCAATGGCAATCTAGTCTTACACGAGAATGACGCGTTATACCATGCTACCGACGATGCGGGTTACTACAAGTTGATAAAACGCTCCTAATTGGCGTGCGTTTGGGGGAACTATAATTATGATATCGGGTGACCTGGTAGTCTAGGGGTAAGGTGTCAGATTTCTTTACTGAGGGTCTGGGGCTCAATCCCCGGTCCCGGCACAGATTTATCTGATTACAAACCCTTCCTTTAACCTCTGATAAGACGTGTATTGATCACAACTGGTGAATGTGTGGAATGTCAGGCCTCCACCGTGGTTCGGATCCCACGTTAAACTGTAGGTCCTCCATTTCATCTCACAATCACCCTAACCATTACACATTGGCGTAAGTGCGTGTAGCCCAAAAAGGGTAGTAACACGCTGAGCTAATAATAATAATAATAATAATAATAATAATATAATTATGATGTCCAAGGTGCAGACACCATGGACTGGTTAACTGTCTAAAATGAAAAATATTATGCCAATTTTTTAAAAAGCGTGTGTTGTTAAGTTGACTTCATTTTACTTATGGTGAACATTAAATTCAAAGAAGGAACGATTTTTTTTTTCCTCGCATTGTTTCGGGGTGTGGGGGAGGATGTCATAAAAAATAACATACTAAAGTAGTTTATGTTAAAGCGGGAATAAAATTGCCACTTTGAAGAGCAGTTTAAAAAAAAAGGTAGATGTCCCATCTCTGGTCCTAGCCGTCTACCGTTATTGTCGTCCAACTCCTCCCCCCTCTACCCCCGCATGAAGTTAACAACACTGCTTGGCGTTTGTATTTCCGTGGAAGTACATAGCCCCGGAATTATCGGCCACTTCGGGCCAAAGTAGTTAAAAAAAAGCGTCATAAATTTGATGGTTATGTAATTGTTTTACCCCCTTTTTTGTAAGGATAAAAACCTATGTATCTATATACATACTTTTATATGTGTTATATCAGGATCATGCGTGCTTAACGCTTTCATGTAGAAGAAGTTAATTACGATTGTTGAAGTAAAACAAAAAAATAAAAATTATTTCCTCTTCTGCTACGGGGTTTAATTTTTGATATATGAGGGGGTAAATATAGGTTCACTATTTATTTTATTTTTACTTTGAGACCACGTGTTAAGGGAACAAACATTCGAGCATCAATTTGATGTCTATCGTTTTTCATTTTTATTTCCTTTTTTGTGGAAATAGTATTTCAACCCGACTTGATTAATTCGTAAACGTATATTTTCTTTTAAAATGTAAATTAACTCGGCAATCTCTATTAATTATGAAAGACTTTTATTTCTTCTGGTAAAGTGTAAAACATTGAATGCTACTAGTTAAATAAACCTTAAGTCTGTAATCTGAAAAAAATACCAAATAAACCTATTGTTTTACAAACAACACATTAGTTTGTTGTCGGAGTGTTTGATTTATGCGATAAAAATTCGAACCCTCAATTATTATAACACAGCCCACCTCGGTGGCGTAGTTATCTAACGTGCTAGTTTCTTGTTGAGCTAGACTGTCGATGACGGGGAGATCGAAGTTCGAATCTCAGTCGGATGGACTGGAGGCTGCTTTTCTTAAATGGTTTTCCACTCTTCCCCCACGCAAATGCGGGTTAACTTCCATGAAACTCAACCTTTTCATTTCCTAACCCATTAGCGTAATTAGTCTTAAGTGTATAACCCGAACGGGTAGTAAGACGCCGTGTTAAGTATTAGTACTATTATTATTATTAGTAGTACTATTATTATTATTATTATTATTATTATTACACAAAATGTAGTAGTCCCTTTATATTTATATTTCCCATTTATGTTTATCAAATGAAAGTTTGAAAACTGGAAGTAGATGATTTTTAAGTTTTATTGCATATTGGCAGAAATACCAGCGTTGCAATAAATTACGCTGTTAGCCCGGGTTTGCTTAGTAACTACAGAGAGAAAAATCTCAATTTTGTTTTTGCTTTTGACTCGGTTTAAATTAATTAAATACAAAATTGATCAAAATTGTAAAATTCCTGCTTCTAGGTGGGCATGTTCAAAGGGGCTACTTTTTTTTTTTTTACATTTTCAGATCCTTGTGATATATATCGTGCAAGGCTCACGACAGACAGACGGACAAACTTTATTTTGTATTAATATAAATATTTTGTATCGATTCAGAATAGAATAATTGGCGAGTTTTTTTAATTTGTAGAGACACGATTAAATTGTGTTTGTATGTGCATAGACTTTTATTTTAATTCAATCAAATAAATCTAGTTAAATGAAATAAAGCGACATCAGGAATGTTTCTAATCTAGGATTTTCACACCATCGATCGTATAAAGTTGATACTTTGAGGTAAGCTGACCTTATTTCTCTACATACCCTCTTCGCCTTTTTCACTCCTCCACATTTCTCCCTTTACCCCCCTTTTTTTGTATTATACGGCTAAGTGCGGTGGAATGAGTCTAACGTAAGACATAAGCGGTTCGTCCTGTTATTTTACTGAGTGAATGCAACCGTTGAACCACTTGTCCAATCTTGAATTGTTATGGAACATGACACGACCATTTAAATAATGTCCCTCCTTATTTCCGTTTAAATGGTCGGATGGTCTATCGCAGGCTTGCCAAACCCGTTTGACCATAAGGGCCACCACCCACATTCAACATTAAAAATACCTTTGTCATAAAAATATAAAATTCTGGGTTGTAACTATTTTAAGAGTAAAAATAACTTTAACTTAGTATATATTTTTTTTACAAAACTTGAAGATTATACCATCTCTATTTTTTTACTTAAAATTTGCAGCTTTTTGTTTGCAACAGTTATAGAAATTATCCATAAAAAGTAATAACTTTATAAACCTACCTAATCTTATAGGTGAATCTGTCCGATTTATTTAAGTGTATCTGGTCATCTGTCCAACTTCTATAATCCTCTTTGTTCATCTGTCCAACTTCTATAATTCTCTTTATTCAACTGTCCTACTTCTATAATCTTCTTTGTTCAACTGTCCTACTTCTATAATCCTCTTTATTCAACTGTACTACTTCTATAATCCTCTTTATTCAACTGTCCTACTTCTATAATCCTCTTTGTTCAACTGTCCTACTTCTATAATCCTCTTTTGCTCAACTGTCCTACTTCTATAATCATCTTTATTCAACTGTCCTACTTCTATCATCCCTTTTATTCAACTGTCCTACTTCTATAATCCTCTTTTGCTCAACTGTCCTACTTCTATAATCATCTTTATTCAACTGTCCTACTTCTATAATCCTTTTTATTCAACTGTCCAACTTCTATAATTCTCTTTGTTCAACTGTCCTTCTATAATCCTCTTTGTTCAACTGTCCTACTTCTATAATCCTCTTTGTTCAACTGTCCTACTTCTATAATCCTCTTTGTTCAACTGTCCTACTTATATAATTCTCCCTATTCAACTGTCCTACTTATATAATTCTCCCTATTCAACTTCTATCATTCTGTTTGTGGAACTGCCCTATCCTCTGAAAGCGGTGATCTGTTAAGGTGTCCTACCTCTCAACTGTCCTCCCTCTTGTTCAACTCTCTCTTGAATCACTGTTGATTTATCCGATCTTGATAAAAGTTAAGTGTGCTTTTGTGTATTAATGTGTAGACACATACATACACACATACATACATGCACACATACATACATGAATACATACATGCACACATACATGCACACATACATGCACACATACATACATGTATAATTCTACCCACATACAGACAATCAATTAACGTATAACGTAGTGAATACACGCTATACGCATTAAACTCTCAATAATTCTTTTATTTTACTCTCCACTAAAACCGATATTTCACGTGATTGCAATCTGTTCGCTTGTTGACTAGGAATCACTAATGACTCTAGAGGTGTTGATAAAAAAAATGTTTTTCTTTCCTTTAAAAAAATTTATTCCTAACACCCTTAACGTTCCATTAAATTGAACCCTCTACAACTTTAATTGAAATGCCTTTGTTAAGAAATGTTTTCCTCCCTCATTTTGAAAATCTTTCCTTTCTTTCTTTTTCTTTATCCTCGCGATATTTTTTTTTCCCCTTTCTTTTATAATTTCTGCGTGTGTGTGTGTCTAATTTTTTTTTTTCCTTCCTTCTTCTCCGCGTTGTGAATTGTGAGCAAACTTTGTTCGGTGATAATTAAGGTGATTTATCAAAACGCTTGGCTGCGCGGCCTACACTATTTCGCTTTCATGTTTTAATCTAAACTACGGTGTTAAAACTGGATGGTGGTGATGATGAATTTTTAAAGGGGGTGTAGAAAAGAAAATAGGCCACAGGAAAAGGTGAAAGAAAGATAGAGTACAATTTATAAACGTGGAGCTGGGGATGGGGGGGGGGGCAGAGGGGTAGACATTCTTACGCGTTTATGGAGAGCGAAATGAAATGTATTTAGTTTTTAAACACTTCTCATTAATTTTTGTTATTATATTTTTAACAGAGGCAATTTGTATTTCTTTGCCCTTTTTTTATGTTTTATGTTTCTTATGCTATGCTTTTGTTTATGTTTTACATCCTATGGTTTTCATTTCTAAATGAGTCTTATAATTTTAAAATTATGTTTATTAGTTTTTCACGCTTGCATCGATGACATGCGGATTAGATATAAGGCTTATCTTGTTTGCTGATTATGAAAATGTTGGGTCCTTTAATTTCAGACAGGTTTAACAAAAGTTTTTTTTTTTAATTTCTTGTGACGCCTCGGAGAAGGAAGTATTGTGATCGTCAAAAAAAAACTCTTAACTCGAGATTTTAATAAATGTTGACAGGGTGACCTGGTGGTCTAGGGGTAAGGTGTCAGACTTCTATGCTAGCGGCCGGGGTTCAATCCTCGGTCCCGGCACAGATTTATCTGATTACCAAACCCTTCCTTCACCTCTGACAAGACATCTTATGAATGTGGGGAATGCCAGGCCTCCAACGTGGTTCGGATCCCACGTTAAACTGTAGGTCCTACATTTCATCTCACAATCACCTTACCATTACACATTAGCGTAAGTGCGTATAACGCGAACGGGTAGTAAGACGCGGTAATAATAATAATAAATGTTGACGTTTCGTGACTCCCTTAACCGGAGAAAAAAAATCGTACCACTGTCTATCTGTCTGTCTGTCGGTCGGTATCTTGGGCTAAAGAGTAAGCCATTTTACCAAACGGGCTAAAACTTTATATCTAGGGTTTTCATAAGGTCCTCCCGAGGTTTTTTTTTAATAAGATATCCAACCCTACCCGGTTCTGTGACCGCCTGGTCTAAGGCGCTACTCTCGTGTTGGACTAGACTACGGAAGACGGGAAGATCGGGGTTTGATCCCGGTTGGGTGCACTGAGGCTGTTTTACTCCCTAAATAAGGTTCACACTCTACACACGCAAATGTGGGTACACTTCCTCTAAATGCAGCCTTACTCGTTCTCAATACATTAAGTACATATGCGTATACTGATGTTTGGTATCCATTAGGGTTTTTTGAAAAATATGTGATCAATATAATAAACGATCAAAAGGCGATGAACAAAATAAAATAAAACTCTGTAATAGGTTAAGTCGGTAATGGTTTTTTTATAATGTTGTCTGGAGAAACTTGGGAAAGTAAGACCATTTTGTAAATGAATGTTTTTGTAGAGGCCGTGTAACATTGCACACCCTATATATAGTATCTGGATCGTAGCCAACCAGGAAGCGTCGGAGGCCGATGTCTGGAGCGTCTGTCTTCAATCACACAATCTTATGGTAGCGCACTCCTCCTTTCCTGATTATATAAACTCGTGCGTGTGGGGGACAGAACATTCTTTAATAAATATTAAACTCGCTTTAGTAGCTGAATGGTCTCAGGCGTCGGTCACTCTCGTGTGAGACTAGCCTGCGGATGATGCGGATATTGAGGTTTGAATCCGGGCCGGTTCTAACCGAGAGTGGTATTTTCTAGATAGTTTCACGTTCTACTTATCTGCGAATACTTTTAGGATAACACTTTATATATTTATATATATATATATATACACTTGCTTTGATCGTTTGTAAGTTTTCTTTGCAAGTGGATATAAACTAATCTCCAAAGAAAGGTCCACACCGACTTTAAAGTTTCTCCGAAGTTTTGAATATTTTTTTCGGGGGTTAAAAATATATTTTTTTTTTTACTTTTTGGAATTTTCCCGTCTGTTACAGGCTAGAAGCTATAAGTTTGCCAAATTTCAAGATTCTAACTCATCTTTAAGTGGGTAAACATTAATGTCATTGATTTGAGTGATTCAGCCATGTGGCTTTATAGTAGTATAATATGTTTAACCTGAAAAGGTAGTTAGACGCTGTGATTTTAAATAAACCTACAGCTTGGAATCATATCAATTTATGTTCTATACTGGGTTGTTTTTTTTCAAACTATGGAACGTGATATGCCCAGATTTCTATTGATCGTAAAAAAATTATTTTTGAAAGTCTGAGAAACAATTCAGGTCTTGACATGATGTCAAATACTTTTAAAATTCTTTATTTCCTTGTATCACGGCTTTGTTTAGCTTACCACTAAGGACTTGATAAATTTTCACAATGATAATTTATATTTAAAAGATACACTCCAATTTTCATTGAAAGGGTATTTAAGAAAATGCAAAAATATAATTTTTTGCAGCTAACATTAACATATTACTGTATTATTAGTGGTGTTTTATTTTTATTGATAATATCAATCAAAATTTAAAGCTGCAAATAACTTTACTTGACGTATGGATACGATAAAATATATATCCAGTAGCTTTTATAGTTGTAAGATAAAGTCCTTTCTATAAAAATTTGACTGTGTACTTTACTGTTATAAGCAGGGTATTCGATTACTTAAAAAGATAAAAAAAAAGTTATATAAAATTAATTGGAATCTATAAAAAGTGACCTAAAAAATGTAAACAAAAACTCGTATTGAATGTACACGACTAAATTAAACACGCACCTTACAAATGGAAACTAATAAATATCAATGCAATGAAAAGCTTTCAACAACTGAACCTTTGCGTTCTGTTAAATATAACATTAATATTTACAAATATGAGCTTCTAAAGTCATAAGTAATAAGTACTCACCAGCGCGTCCCAAGTCAACCCTCCCCAGCTTAGTTTTAGTGTCTAACAATACAAGCAAAAAGGGGATAGAGCTCTTTGACTAAACTATCTTCTCATTCAGGCAACAGGGTGATTAAAAAATGTATGTGGAGTATCGATATATTTATACAATTTATGTGGAGTATCGATATATTTATACAATTTATGTGGAGTATCGATATATTTATACAAATTTATGTGGAGTATCGATATATTCATACAATTTATGTGGAGTATCGATATATTTATACAATTTATATGGAGTATCGATATATTCATACAATTTATGTGGAGTATCGATATATTTATACAATTTTGATCGTATTTCAAAATATATTTATTCGACATAAATGCATAAATCTCATTCAAAAAATACTCAAAAATTCCTATAAAAGGACCCAAAAGGGATGTAAGCTAAGAAAATATTACCTAAAAAAATCCAAAAAACAAAAAAAAACTACCTATAAAATACGTTTTCACAACAAGGATGATCTTGAAGAGAATTTATGAAGAAGAAGAAAAATGACAAAAGTCATAAAAATCTATAACCTGGAGGGAATGGAAGGAGTACTTAGGTTAACCATGACTTCGAAAATGTTACACTGTTGTTATGTTTTGGTTGTAAAGAAAGCTATTTTATAGTGGTTAATGGTTAAGAGCTCAAGTTTAGCTGTTTTTCCCTGCTTCTTGTCTTAAAGGTGCGGCAGAATGGAGCGCAAGTATTTTTTACAGTTTTTATAGAAATGAAATTTCTTGGACAAAATAAATAAAATATTTCTCCAGTAACAACATAGAGGTTAGTTTTTTATACATGCTAATATCAACACATCTTGAATTTTAATTTTGTCAAAACATTATATATAAAGAGAAAATGTTTTGACAAAATTTCAGGACACCCTTGACAGATATTCCAGATCTGATGATATTATCATGTGTATAAAACTAAACTCTATGTTGCTACTGGATAAATATTTTATTTATTTTCACCAAGAAATTTCCACTCACACAGGATACAAGAAAATTTAAACTAGCCTTTTTTTAGATGTGAGGTTGAATATAGAGAAAGTATACCCAATTTGGCGCGAAGGGAGAAATTTTGGAGATCATTTGTTAAAACACCCTCGGAGCACTAGCCAAGAATTCGAAACCTGACTTTGCCGTCGCCCTAAAAATAGGACAAGACGAGAATCACACTTGTTCCCTACGTGTCCCTACCAGGCTCCTAACTGGCACTTGTTCCCTACGTTTCCGTCCACTACCAGGCTCCTAACTGGCACTTGTTTGTGTCTGATTATAGCCCCTCTTTGATAATAATTCAAGCAGGGGAAAACAAGGCGTGAGTGAATTTTAGGCTCTCTGAAACCAGAAACTCATGTTTGAACCTAAACTAACAAAATAAATGGCGTGTCAAAGTAGTACCTACTTTCTATTATTATAGTTTTGTTATTTAAAAAAATTATTACCGGTAAATTATCCTAGAGTGATTTTTTTTAAACCCCATTTAAAAAGCTATTTTTCAAGTAAAACTCTACACAGACGCCTATTTTGAAACCAATACAGTTTCAAATTTTCAAAAATATTAATCTGTAAACTATGCTTAATTCAAGGGCTAGAACGATATTTATAGAACCATACGGCTGGTTCCGGCTGTAGCCCGAGGTGGAAACAGGCAGAATTGTAAGCCCCACTCTTTTGATTTTGGGAGTTGGGGTAGGGGGGGGAGGAGAAATAAAACCTCAAGATATACCGTAATCTTAAAAAGAAAATTTTGTTTCATTACAATATTTTCTCTTCATAATAAAATAAACAGATCTACTTCACAAGAGGAAATATTGTAAAATGAATAAAATCTTGTGCTGAACGCCTTTACTTCTCGACGGAAGGTAATTTGTGGTACAGTTGTGTATGGCGGGTTGACGCTTAGATGTGTGCAGGATTACTCGGCGCGATGCCTGTACGAACCGAAACAGAGAAGAAAGAAAGGTAGGTCAATATTATTATTATCACCGCGTCTTACTACCCGTTCGGGTTATACGCACTTACGCTGATGTGTAATGGTAGGGTGATTGTGAGATGAAAATGAAGGACCTACAGTTTAACGTGGAATCCGAACCACGGTGGTGGCCTGGCATTCCTCACATTCCCAAGATGTCTTGTCAGAGGTGAAGGAAGGGTTCGGTAATCAGATAAATCTTTGCCGCGACCGAAGATTGAACCCCGGCCACCAGCACAGAAGTTTGACACCTTACCCCTAGACCACCAGGTCACTAATAATGAATCTAGTGGCGGCTTACGGGCTGTATCCAGGGTAAGTCCTGCTTATAGGGATTTTATTAGTAAACCTTTACCTCGTCCATCATTATCACTTTGATTAACCACACAAACAATAAGGTAGCGGAGTTAAAAGTATAAATTGATACTGATTAGGAGGATACAAATCAACTAATACAGTCCCATGAAGACTTGCCAGACATAGTGACAACTCATAAACCACCACTGGATCTTACTCTAAAATTTAAGTAATTTAATTTGGAATATAATTTGCTGATAGATTTGTACAGTGTATGTCAAACTCAGAATTGCACACCCCTTATATTTTTTTTTTGAGGGGGGAGAAGTCTAAGACAATATTTTAGAAAAATAATCCTGCTTTTGGCTATCCAACTGGAATGTCTTTAAGTTAGGTTATATTTTGATAATATACGAAGCGAATACGGAAAGATTGGGCTCTATTTATTAAAATTTGCAGCTTGTATAGCGTTTCATATACATACACTGTATATACTAATAATAATAGTAATAATAATAATAGCACCACGTCCTACTAGCCCTTCAAGCTATACTCTTAAGTACTAATTATGCTGATGGGTTAGGAATTGGTAAGTTTAAATATAGAGGAAGCGGACCCTTTTTACTTGGAGGGAGAGTGAAAAACCATTTATGAAAACCACCCACAGTTCACCCGAGGGAGATTAGGACCTCAATTTCCCCGTAGGGTGACCTGGCGGTCTAGGGGTAAGGTGTCAGACTTCTGTGATGGGGATTCGGGGTTCAATCCTCAGTCCAGGCACAGATTTATTTGATTACCAAACCCTTCCTTCACCTTTGACAAGACATCTTGTGAATGTAGGGAATGCCAGACCTCCACCGTGGTTCGGATCCCACGTTAAACTGTAAGTCCTTCATTTGATCTCACAATCACCCTACCATTACACATTAGCGTAAGTGCGTATAACCCGAATGGGTAGTAAGACGCGGTGCTAATAATCGATCAATAACCATTTTATAAGTAGGCAAACACGCTACCGGATGAGCTAAGGTGTCTGACAAATCAATATAACAATGAAAACAATTATCTTTTAGAAGCATTTACTGAGAGAGCAAATTTTCATTTAAAATGCGCACATAAATTGTTTTTACACTAATATATTAATGATATTGTAATTATTATCAATTGTATGAACACACAGAATAAAAATATTTAGTGCAAAATGAGTATTTTTAGCCATGCATTGCAAATAAGTGCAATGTAACTCCCATAGGAATTACCATATCTGAAAGCTATAAAAGTTACTAAATCTACTTTCATGTGTTCATAAATCAAGTCATCTTATCTTAAGCTCTCCCTTTTGATAGACATTATCAATACCTATAAAATTACTCTAATAATATAGTGAAATGCTACCAATGTTGACCATAAAAAATGTGTATTTTTAAAGGCTCTCTATAAGAAAATGTAACTTAAGTTTGTACATGATTTTATCAACAAGTAAAACTTTCTTCCCCCATTATGATATTTCCGGGTATATTATGTGGGTACAAAATAGGTCACGGGAGCAAAAAATCAAATTTTTATTGTTCTAAAAATATAAATTAAATGGTATTTTTAAAGGTTAAAGGTTTTTATAATGTCGATCTGGAGATGCAGATAATAATGCAATTAATTTATTATTATTATTATTATTATTATTATCACCGCGTCTTACTACCCGTTCGGGTTGTACGCACTTACGCTAATGTGTAATGGTAGGGTGATTGTGAGATGAAATGAAGGACCTACAGTATAACGTGGAATCCGAACCACGGTGGAGGCCTGGAATTCCACACATTCACAAGATGTCTTGTCAGAGATGAAGGAAGGGTTTGGTAACCAGATAAATCTGTGCCGGGACCGAGGATTGAACCCCGGCCGCCAGCACAGAAGTCTGACACAATTAATTTATTATCTATAGGAATGTGTAAAACTGATTTATACCAAATATGGCGTCCAAACAGTTCATTCATATAACCCTCAAATTATGAGAGAGGAAAAAATGTTTTATTTTATCTCAAGTAAAAAGACAAAAGTCCTTTACTTTACAATTTGATGGATACTGTAAGAAGAAGAAAAAAACACGACTGTTTGGTAAGAAGAAAGAAATAAAGTTGATGGTGAATTAATTTGTTGTATCCTTGCTACTTTTGTCTTGAAGTTATTAACGTCTTAATCTAATAAAGTCAGAACTGGGGATTACCGAATAAGAGGGGATGTTTTAGGAGTACTCAAACCTTTCACAAAAAAATATCACCGAGGACGTTACCTACCCGTGACGTCATGACAAATCTAGATAGCATTTAACGTTTTATTAGGAGAGTTTTAAATATATAACATCGAAACAAAAGCAAAAACTTATTTAAATAATTCTTAAAAAAATAATCTCAAACTGTCACAAAATTATCTCTTTGCTCTTGAATTAAGTAGTTTTTGGATTATTTTTTTTATGCTCTCCGGCTCGGTTATAATTTAGTTTATTCACAAAATTGGCCAGTATGAATATTCCTGTTAAGATGTAGATTAAAAAAAAGTGCGTGGAAGCAAATGTTTATCTAGAATAGGAAACAAGGAAAAGGTATAATTGAAAGGCAAGTCAATGTTATCCAGGCGCAAATAGTAGAATGAGTGTTTATACTTGTCAATGGAATAGGGTTAGTGTTATCAGGAGTTAAACCAGATACGTCGTAAGGTAAACTGCTTAGTTTTATGGTTTATTAACTTTCTATTTATTCCTTATATGAATGCCTGAGTGTGATAGTTCTAAGAGTGCTTAAGTGCGTTTAGATGCAACCCGCTTCACAAAATAGCATTGACTTCACCAAATAAGCGACGTCGTTAAGTGACGTAGTTAGAGATTCAGTGTTTAAAAAATAAAACCCTCGACGTTTACTGTTGGGGGATTTCCGCCATGAGCCCCTGAAGATTGAACCATTTTCACCCCCTATTCCCTCTCTAACCTACCCCCATCCAACCCTTAAAATAAATGTCCGGTTAAGGGCTTAGGGTCAGGATTAGTGAGAATAGTTAAAATAACTTGTAGATACAATTTTATAGCTACCACTGACATTTTATTTATCCCTCATAAAACTGGTGAGCTTAGTTGGGAGAATAGAATTTTAAAAAAACGTCAATTCTGGGTTTTTTTTCACCGCGTCCTATTACCCGTTCTAATTATAAGCATATGTACTAATTACGTTAACGTGTTAGGGATTAGTAAGGTTGAATTTAGAGGAAGTTTATCCGCATTTGCGTGGAAGGAGATTGGAAAATTCTTTAGGGAAAAGCTCTCTCAGTACACCAAACTGGATTTCGAAACCCAATCTCCCCTTCATCAGCAGTTCAGTCTATTGCGAGAATGCTGCCTTTGGACCGTTATGCCACTGAATTTGGCCTTCAATATTATTTGTTTCCACGGCGTTTTGCTATCCATTAGGACTGTACCCATTTTATTATTATTATTACTATCATCACCGCGTCTTACTACCCGCTCGGGTTGTACGCACTTACGATAATGTGTAATGGTAAGGTGATTGTGAGATGAAATGGAGGACCTACAGTTTAACGTGTAATCCGAACCACGCTGGAGGCCTGGCATTCCCCACATTCACAAGATGTCTTGTCAGAGGTGAAGGAAGGGTTTGATAATCAGATAAATCTGTGCAGGGACCGAGGATTGAATCCCGGACCTCCAGCACAGAAGTCTGACACCTTACCCTTAGACCGCCAGGTGACCCGTTACCCATTTAATTACACTAATAATACAGGTATTATGAAGGTGTAAATTAAAGGAGATTGTAAACGCGTTTTTGTAGAGCTCAAAGCTCACACAGGTAGGATTCGAACCTGGTCGTCATCGATAAATCAGACATGCTGAGCTTGAAGTTTAGTCAGCGTCCTCACAGGTGTGAAGGGGTTCTCATTATATTGGTTTGCCGGTGATGTTGTTCGAATCTCGAACGGGTGCCTCACTTGATTTTTCTAATCCTCTTTCTGTGCTAATTCCGTGATCACTTTCTTTAAACACACCCTTTTTTCGCCATATCCCTTAGATTATTTCGCTACTAGCCTTGAGTTTTAATAGTAATGTTACTAATAATAAAATACATCGGATATAGGTTGTAAGATGGTGGATTTATTAATCAATCTTTGTGTAAGATTTTTTTTTAATTTGAATATTTTCTTGATGCGATTAAACACGTTGTACGGTTATAATAATAATATTTAGCACCGCGTCTTACTACCCGTTCGGGTTATACGCTTTAAGTACTAATTACTCTGATGGATTAAGAATTGGGAAGGATGAATTAGAGGAAGTGAACCCGCATTTGCGTGGAGGGAGAGTGGAAAACCATTTAGGAAAAATCGCCCCTAGTTCACCCGACCGAGATTCGAACCTCGATCTCGCCGTCCTCATCAGTCGAGTTCAACACGACTAGCGCGTTAGCCAACTGCGCCACCGAGGCGGGTTGTACGGTTATACTATTTCATATAATCATAAAAAATGAAGTTAAATTTCATTTTCATTTATTTGGGGTATTTAACGTGCACTTTCTGGAACTACTCATTATATCAGCACATGAGAATTTCTATGAGCGAGGGTGAAAAGGCCTACCAATTTTGCCGGAAAAGGTATTTTAACATAGTATCTTCCAGGGTTATTTTACATATCACAGTCGATATGGAACCGACGGATTTTCTTTCCCCCCGAAGGATGTTTTGCTACGGATTTTTAACGCTCATAAAAAAATCCTCCAACTCTAGCCGGGTTTGAACCCATGAATATCGGGGTCCTGAGGTGAGCACTTTACCACAAAACCACCGAGGTAGACGTGAAGTTAATGTATTTAAAATAGATCAAAGCACCATTAAAGTTATTCAACTGAAAATTAGTGTAATTAGTACATACGTATGCTTATAGCCAGAACGAATGGTAAAATGCGATCCTAAAAAAAAAGGGGGGGGAAGTACTCAGAATTTATATATATATATATATATATATATATATCCCTCACACACAACCCATTCACTCTGATACACTAATAGGAATTTCTTTCCCATTCTCCATTTCTATTTCCCACGTACTCACAAATCCTCCACACACACACACGCGCGTGCTGGTACCTAGTATGAGGAACAAAATAGCCTACAACATCAAAACTTGAAGTGAATTTGTAAAAAAAAAAAAATCACCTGCAAGAGGCATTTGTTTTAAACAACTATTATCAAGTGAAATACCAAAATAAAACATGACAGATGGGTCGATTTTATAAATTACATTCAGTTTGTTTTAATTAGTTTTCCTAAACAGATTTTGAATAGACTTTAATAAAAAAAAGGGGGGGGGGCACATATTTATAGAATTAATTGATTATGTACTGAGAAAAATAAACATTTTATAGTCATCCAAATGTACCCTTATAAATGTCTGAAAGTGGCACAAGAAATAGACTATGCCTTAAAAATATAATTCTGTCATTAAAAAAAAATATTACTTATATTATACTAAACTCTTGAAAATTTTGAATAAATGGTTTTAATATCATACGATTTGCTTTCAAAAATTTAATGGATATACAATCATTATTTATTTAATCACACATGGTAAAAACATGTATCCATCTATAAAGTAACATTATTAGACGACTTAGTGAAATGTTATCAATTTTGGTCTTAAAAAAAGTTTGTATTTTCTCAAATGCCCTTTCTATAAATAAAATGGACTGTACTAAACTAAGCTGTAATTTTTAATACAAACATTTGGTGAAAATCTAATATGTTTTCATTAAATTTTACTTTAACTAGTTTTAATTAATATTAGTATTTTTAAATATGATTTTCATGTTGATTTACAAGATTAGAATTTAAATAAAACTACACATGCCAGACATTAAGATTACATTTAATTTGCATTTGATAAAATAAAAATATAATTGGTTTTCAAACCATCACCACTGATTTGTTTTCCTAAATGGTTTCTCACTCTTTCTGCAAGTAAATGGGGGCACACTTCCTCAAATGTCTACCTTCCTCATTAGCTGCGTTGGTAGGAACGTGAGCTGAGGCTTCAACCACATACGGACTGACTTGCAGCTCGCGGGAAAGTCGGGGTTCAATTCATAGCTGGGTCTACTTAGGGCATTTAATTGCTAGTTTTTCCACTCTTCACTCCACGCGCATGCGGGGTACATTACCTCTGAATGTATACTTTATGTATCCTTATCCAATTAGTATTCAGGTATCTTGGATAGGTATTAAAAGTTGGTGCAAGGGAAATGTCATATTATATAAACACATTATTATAAAACTCATTAGTATGAAAACAATTAAAACGAATGAAGTTAAAGGACCAATTAATCATTTTTACGAGTAATTTGAAAGCTACCTACAATTTATTTTGCAATGGTTGGTTGTATTAATATTTAAATACATTCCGTATATTTTAACTACAATCGATAATTATTGTTACAAATAAATCAAATCTACCTTCTTTTTTTAAACATTTTTTTGTTTATCGCTTGCAACTCTGATAATACAGTCTGTGATCGTAAAATATAGCGCGTGACACACCATAGGGGGAGAAAAAACAACTTTTTTTTAAACTCTTTATCAGAGCATGTATTTCTTCATATCGGGATAATTTAACCTGCACTTTCTAAACACAAAGGTTCATTCATGACTAACCCACTAACTTAAGGCCATTCGTAAATAACAATTTTATGGCGTAATTTTAACAAGTATATAATTATATGCTATGAATAGTAATTAAATAATTTCAAATTATTACAGTTCACGAGTTATAAGAAGTCAAATTTAATATTTTATGCTCTTTTTTTTTTGCGCTAAGTAATCTAATTTGTAGAAACCTTATATGAAAGTCCAGAGTTATACCATAAAGCCGAGTCACACGTCCACCGAAAATAGAAAGTATAATCTGCTCCAAGTGGCACACCTGTATGTTGACCCATGATGCATTTCAACGAAAATTTAAAACAGCTGATTATCAACATATTTTAATCTCTAGTGGATATAAATATATTTTAGATCATTCTCCTGATGGATGTTTTCAAATTACAACGCTGTGTCGTGACACACTCCAATATATCAATAAACACGCTCTACAAGGGTTATTTCAAATCTCCTCACAATGGCTAACGAAGTTGTCTGCTAGCTTCTAGCTCTACAGCGCATGCGCACTGATTTGAGACGGTTGGTTCTGAGATTTGATTGGTTCTCCTGTGCCTAACATCTTAGGCAAAGCGGACAAAGTAGAGATGAGGTTGAACTTTAGCGGACGAGGCTCTGATGAGGCGGAAATTTTGTGATTGGCTTAGAGCTCGTCACGTGACCCTTGTTTATGTTCTGCGCTGGTTTTTCGTCGAGCGTGTGAATCCACCGTAACAATGGTACACAAAATAGCAAGTTAGACTACTTGTAGCTCGTGAACTGTAATGATTTGAAATCAATGAATCATTATTTACAGTTTATAATTATTATACACTTGTTAAGTTTATACTTTTTCTTTTTGTCAAATCATCTTAACCTACGGTAATATACATTGCAGTGCACACCCAGTCCAATTTAAAGAAGTAAATGAATTATAGAACCAGATGCGCATTCAGATATTTTACTTTGGGGGAGGAATTCAATCAAGACTGTAGCCAAAATGCATTATAGGGGAAGGGTGTTTTTTTTGNTACAGACCCTCCAAACCCCTGAAGGGCAGAAAATGTATAAATATTAAATGCCTCTAGAATCTATTTAGATTATTTCAATGTTAACTTATGGCAATGATTTAAATAATTTAGTACCTGCTTATGTTATAGATATTAATAATATCCATCAAAAGTGTCACATGGCTTGACATATGAATACGTGGAAGTAGATAAGATAAATGTTAAACTCTCTCTATCTATTATTATTGTATTGCTGTTGACACTTCAACCACTCACACAGGGGAACACGCGGTCTAAACCTCAGGCACGTGGTAATTCTCATTTACTCACGAAAATACCTTTGAGGGTACTTAACACGAGGAAAATGGTCCAATTTTCATCTTTTCTACGCAACTATTTAAGATACGAAATAACTTCATTGTAAATTGTTAGTAAGATCAAAAATAAGAATATTTTATCTGAAATATATTTATATAAAACCAATAGTTTCCGAGTTATAAGAAAATATATAAATACTTTTTTAATCAGGCCTTAGAAAATTAATTTGAGTCTTATGCTCTTTGGTGGACAAAGATGTTCCTCTTTTCTCAATTTTTCTGTAACAGTGTTTCTAGTTCCTAATGCCATAGAGTAACAGTCTTTTATTTCATTTATGATCTTTGGCGTAGTGTTTCTACAACAATGTATATACCTACTATTTAATTTCACAAATCTTATGAGTTTTTAGTAAGTGTCGGTGACCTGGTGGTCTAGGGGTAAGGTGTCAAAACTTGTGAGCTGGGGGTTGGGAGTTCAATTCTCGGTCCCGACGCAGATTTATCTGATTGCCCAAACCCTTCCTTCACCTCTGACAAGACGTGTATTAATAACAACTTGTGAATGTGGGGAATGCCAGGCCTCCACCGTGGTTCGGAATCCCACGTTAAGCTGTAGGTCCTCCATTTAACCATTTATGCCACAAATAATGATCGTGTCTATATTTCATAGAAACGGAGCGTACTGTCGATGTGAAATAAAATATGTATGGCTGGCAAGGTAAATAAATACAACCACCCAACTCGTTGTATGTAACATGTCATAATCGATGAGGAGGGTGAGGGAGGCGTGTTTTGGGTGTCGGTTGACAGTTAAGGTGTGTGAAATTAACATATTCATGGAAATATGTTTCCGATTGTTTGGAACACCACCCCCATCCCCTGCTTCTACCACGTCCAAATTCAGGGGAACGTTCCCCCGTGTGACATTAATGAGCGTGGACAGAGTAGGTGTGTGTGTTTGTGTATGTGCTCCTATGGGCCGTAAATCAATTAGTGTCAAGTTGTCTTGCCGAGAGGTAACAAATGATGCAAAGTCTCTCTTATATCAATATATTTCCAGCACTGACAAAGCAGGGAGTCGAACTGGAACCATAGCCGATAACCAAGAAAAACAGTTAATTTTTAAATAACCAGGATTTGAAAAGTAACGCATAAAAATATGTTTTCTTATGAACAGGAATTTGGAACCGGAACGCTAAAAATAAATTGATTAGGAACCATAACAGGAACCTTAGTAGAAAATTGCTTAAAGAACCAAAACAGGAATTATAACAAGAACCCTAAAAAAGAAAATTATTAGGAACCGGAATTGGAACAGGAACCCTAAAAATAAATTGCTTAGGACCAGAACAGGAACCTTTGTAACAAATTTCTTAAGAACCGGAATTGGAATATATATATATATATATATATATATATACATATATAGCTTCGAATCCTTGTTACAAAGCTGTTTCAAAACCTGACACAAGCTCAATTATTTTGGATTTTTTTTTCATCGAAGATTAAAATCTATAGTTGACGTCCCCCTTAGCACCCCATTTCCCCCTTAGCCCCCCCCCCCTCTTTTTGGGGTAGAGTGGCATGACCCGTCCCTAGTGGCCGAATGACCTAAGGCGTCATTATTGTGTTANCTTATTTTCCCACTCTCCTTCCACACAAATGTGTTATTTTTATTTTAGCCCCACGTCTTACTACCCATTCGGGTTATACGCTTATGTACTAATTACGGAAATGGTTCCAGGGATTATTAAGGAGGTTATATATATGAAGTGTACCTACATTTTCGTGGAGAGAGTGGAAAACCATTTTGGAAAGACCTCCCTCAGTACACCCGACCTATATTCGAACTTTGATCTCCGTGTATTCAGCAGTCTAGTCCAAACAAGAGTAGCGCGTTAGACCAAAAATAATTAATATATTATGCGTATTACTATAACAAGTATTTAAAATCTGTTTACTATTACTATTATTGTTATTGTTATTATTATTATTATTATTATTATTATTAGTTTTTCACCCACGTCTCTGTAGCCTACCAGTCTGGGCTATTCGCTCTTAGATTACACCAATGGATTAGAGATTATGACGTTAGGATTTAGTGGAAATTTATCCACATGACTGTGGAGGGATATTGTGCAACCATTCAGGAAAACTCACATTAGGTGCACGCTGCAGGTATTCAAACCTTGACCCAACCAGTCACCGGTAAACCAGATTATATATGAGCTTGAACATCTTTTCCACATGCTCATCGGGGGGGATTATTTAAGATTGTCTGCCTGTAAGTAAACCTTCTATCCAAGTATTAATTTTATATTATTAGCCTTCAATGAGTAATACTCGTATGTTTGTTTAAATCTTTTAATCGGGGTTTCTAAACATACATATCGAGCAACGTATCTTGTATCTTGTTTACACAAACTTAATTACAAATCATATATCTTACACACAGCTAACTGTTGATTAATTACATAGCTTGCACACAGCTAACTGTTGATTAATTACATAGCTTGCACACAGCTAACTGTTGATTAATTACATAGTTTGCACACAGCTAACTGTTGATTAATTACATAGCTTGCACACAGATAACTGTTGATTAATTATATAGCTTGCCCACAGCTAATTGTTGATTAATTAGATAGCTTGCACACAGATAACTGTTGATTAGTTACATAGTTTGCACACAGCTAACTGTTGATTAATTACATAACTTGCACAAGCTAACTGTTGATTAAGTAAATAACTTGCACACAGCTAACTGTTGATTATTTATATAGCTTGCACACAGCTAACTGTTGATTATTTATATAGCTTGCACACAGCTAACTGTTGATTAATTACATAGCTTGCACACAGCTAACTGTTGATTAATTACATAGCTTGCACAAAGCTAACTGTTGATTAATTACATAGCTTGCACACAGCTAATTGTTGATTAATTACATAGCTTGCACACAGCTAACTGTTGATTAATTACATAGCTTGCACACAGATAACTGTTAATTAATTATATAGCTTGCACACAGCTAACTGTTAATTAATTACATAGCTTGCACACAAATAACTGTTAATTAATTATATAGCTTGCACACAGCTAACTGTTAATTAATTACATAGCTTGCACAAAGCTAACTGTTAATTAATTACATAGCTTGCACAAAGCTAACTGTTGATTAATTACATAGCTTGCACACAGATAACTGTTGATTAATTACATAGCTTGCACACAGATAACTGTTAGTTAATTATATAGTTCCACACAGCTAACTGCCAGTTATCTAACTTTAACCATTCTAACTGAAATATGTTTAGTGATAGAGCTTTTAAATAAATCACAACGAAAAGAATAATTTTGATAATGCCACATAAACTTTACTTAAAGTTAATATAAATAGAAAAAAAAAGAGAATAACTTCTAGTCGTAAAGTTGACCTGAATACATTTCGTCTGGTCACAAAATACGAGTTTTACAACCCCCCCTCTGAACGTTCGTGGTTTAATGCCCGTGTCTCAGGCGAGCCGGGTCACAAACCACGTCAACCCCCATAGACGTTAGTCCAGATCTGTAGTTTTATACCGTACAGATAACATGGCTCTTAATTTACCTGACTATGGTAGCTCGTATACGGTTTATTGATACTTGGGGGTAAAAATAAATATTGTTTGGTGGTTTTTAGTTAAATCTACGTTAGCTATGATCTTTTTCTCTCAAGATTTTTTTTTTAGGAGATAATAATGTAATATACATACACTCCAATTTTCAGAAGAGTAACCTTTCAGGTGACCTGGTGGTCTAGGGGTAAGGTGTCAGACCTCTGTGCTGCTAGTCCGGGGTTCAGTCCTCGGTCCTGGCACAGATTTATCTGATTACCCAAACCCTTCCTTCAACCTCTGACAAGACGTGTGGTAACCACAACTTGTGAATGTGTGGAATGTCAGATCTCCACCGTGGTTCGGATCCCGCGTTAAACTGTAGGTCCTCCATTCCATGTCACAATCACCCTACCATTACACATTAGCGTAAGTGCGTACAACCCGAACGGGTAGTAAGACGCGTTGATAATAATAATAATAATAACAATAATAAAACTTTCACTGTTGGTATATATAAATATATATATTATTAATATATACCTACAATTTAACACTTAAAAATAGAGTAGGCCTAAACTAATATAAATTTTAGACGGAATAAAAGTTTGTATTTTTTAGAAGCTCTTTCCATTAAAATTGGGCTATATATAGACCAGAACAGGACCTACAAGCTAACTTAACCCTGAACCCCGACATTAAACGCTAACCACAGGATTTAAATGTTAAAGTAACAGGACTATTAAACCAGGGCCGGGATCGAACAAGGTATATTTGCATAAGAGTCTTCTAGACCAATTAGTCTCAAATGGGTGACGTGAAAATATAGATAGATGTACAATTGTCCAAAAGTATTTCAGAAAAAATATTCTTTCTTTTTTTTATATGAATGTAATGTTTCGAGTCAATTCTTTTGAACACAAAATAATAAAAGGCCATTTTTATCCAAAGAACATTTTCTATTAAGGGTGCATTGATACACGTTTTAATCAAAATTGTTTGAGCTGATTTTTGATAAAATTGTTTTTTTTTCTCTTTTAAACCTTAATTAAACTATCCTTAATTTAAGTGTTGGATGTGAGTATAGTTCCGAAAACCGCTTTGAGGAGCGTTATTAAGGCCCTAAAATACCCAATTTTAGCACAATCGGTAAAATATTTTAGGTGTAAGCTTAGATATAAACAAACGGCATTGCAAAAAAAAATCTTTTTTGGATTCAAGGGGTCATGAATAGTTGATATCCCTCAAAATCTCTAACTCGATTTATTTTTATTTTATTTTTTTTACGATCACGAACCTGCGACAAAGTAAAATTAATTCGTTGAAGTTTTAATAATTTATGAGTAAATACTCTATGAACTTCAATAAACAATGTTACCCGCTTCGGTGGCCGAATGGTCTAAGGCGTTACTCTCACAATAGACTAGACTGTCGATTACAGGGTGATTGGGGCTCTATACCGGTCGGGTGAAATTGAGAGTGGTTTCCCACACTCTCTCTCCACAAAAATGCGGGTACACTTCCTCTAAATTACAACTTACTCACCCCTAACTCAATAGTGTAATTAGTAGGCCCTATACAAGCGTACGATACGAATAAGTAGTAAGACACTGTTATAAAAAAAAGTTTTTTTAATAGCAGTGAAAATATTAAGATAGTTACCCTACTAGATTTATTTTAAAATAAGGTGACCTGGGTGTCCAAGGATAAGGTGTCAGACTTCTTTCCGAGGTTCAATCCTCGGTCCCGGCACAGATTTATCTGATTACCAAACCTTTCCTTCACCTCTGACAAGACGTGTATTAATCACAACTTGTGAATGTGTGGAATGCCAGGCCTCCACCGTGGTTCGGATCCCACGTTAAACTGTCGGTCCTCCATTTCATCTCACAATCACCCTACCATTACAAATTAGCGTAAGTGCGTATAACCCGAACGTGTAGTAAGACGCGGTGCCAATAATAATATTTTAAAACAAAAGTTGGTTATTCCAGAGAATAGTTCCTAATCTAAAAATTATAATAACAAATTAAAACCGGCGTATGAAACCTTAAAATTCCAGTCACACGCTACCCCTGTATTCCTCCTCTCACTAAAAACAGATCGTGTTTATATCTGGTCTGCGAGGGAAATGAAAGTCATTCCGAGGGAAATTTCCTGCTTTCAGGATCCAGAGTAACGTTTTGAAAGGAGCAGGGGGACGGTTCCATTTACCGTTATTTCAAATATCTCCGGTAGGCTGCAGCAGTAGCAATAGTGAACGACGCCTGCTTATTGCCGGCGAGGTGTAGCGGAAGCAAACCTTATCTCAGAAATGAGCAGGAATGTGTTGAAGAAAGGGTGATTCTCACGGTTCCTTGGAGAGAGGAAGTATTGTGATTGTAAGCACACACACACACACATGTGTTTGCAATGCCGTCTGTCTATTACAAGGACTAGAGCCGAAGGCTGTTGTCGAACTGGTCCGATGGTTGAAGGACCACCCAATTAGTAAGGTCGAACTGGCCAGTTCGACCGTACCCCGGCTGGGAATCCCTCACCACCTACTCGCCCAGGTGACCAGTGGTCACTCAGTTGTTAGTTGTTTGCAGAGTGGTGTGCAGTGATGTTCTCAATGTTAAGTGAGAGAGGGTGTAAATAATTAGTGTTGCATGAAAGTTTTAAATATTCTAAGGAGGACAAGACACAAGTGCAGCAACCTAACCTAACCTAACCTAACAAGTACAGCACTCCCTCCCCTCCCACCCCTTTGTAATAACCATCTTACCAGCTTGACAGTGACCCTTGCAATCCCTCGCACTGGCCATCGGACCAGTTCGACCTTACTAATTGGGTGGTCCTTCAACCATCGGACCGGTTCGACCTTACTAATTGGGTGGTCCTTCAACCATCGGACCAGTTCGACAACACCCGAGCCGAAGATATTTTACCAATCAGGCATAAAATTTGATATCTTAGGTTTACATAATGTTAACCATATGGATTTTAGGAAGTATCCATCCGACCTTAAAATTAAGGGTGGGGGTTTATTAAAGGGTCAAAAAAAATTATCTCAAAATTCGCTATAACGATTTTGATAAGTCAACCTCTTGTGGTCTTGGGGTAAAGTGCTCGACTCCTAAGGACCCGATGTCTGTCGGTTCAAACCCAGCCGGAGTTAACGGATTTTTCTTGAACGATAAATATCTATAACACAACTTCCTTTGGAAGAGAAGTAAATACGTCGGTCCCTATGTCGATTATGGACATGTTAAAGAACCCTGGACCGTCTTTCCTGGCAACATTGGTAGGCCCTTTCCCTCTCGTTCATAAAAATTCTCGTGTTTTTATATAATTAGTCGGTTCATAAATATCACAAATAAATTAAATAAATAGATATTGATTAAAAACTCACACCTAGACGACATTACAACTAAAATAGCTCATTTAATCTCCCAATGAAAATGACTTTGAGCGTATTTTCACGTGAAAGGTTGCCGTTCTGAAGACAAAGTATATGGTTAGAAAGATATATTTATTCTTTCTGAAACGAATTAAAAGGGGTCGCCCTGGTAAGCGAGAGACTTCCGTGCAGAAGTTCAGCTCTAACGCGCTGTTTAGTTCTCCGATGTATGCGTTATTTTCAACCATTTTTTAAAAGTATATTTCCGAAGCTATGAAATTAGGCTTGATGGATAAAGGGCTCTATAGAGTTATCCTTGCTCTAACAAATAAAGAAATTTATTGAGAGGTTAGGTGACCTGGTGGTCTAGGGGTAAGGTGTCGGACTTCTGTGCTGGGGGTCTGGGCTTCAATCCTCGGTCCCGGCATAGATTTATCTGATTACCAAACCCTTCCTTCACCTCTGACAAGACATCTTGTGAATGTGGGGATCACCCTACCATTACACATTAGCGTAAGTGCGTATAACCCGAACGGGTAGTAAGAGGCGGTGCTAATAATAATAATAATAATAATATTGAGAGGTTCGCAACAGAAAATTTTAAGATATTTGAGATCAAACAGCGAACTTTCTTCTTTACCTAAGTCTTCGATATAAAATGCTTAATAGTTTTCTTTCCTCTCTTTCTTATCAACATGACAAAGGGTGGGTATAGGGGAAGGGTGAAAAGGTTCATAAGCTTAGCAAGAATAGACTATACAGACCATTGTATTTTAAACCTGAGAGCGATTGGTACTTTCTCGCTGACCGAGGTGGCCGCCCTAAAGGTATTGCTTGTTTCATCGGTTTAATATATAGAGTAATAATAGTAATAGTATTAATACACCCGAATACTGCCCACTCCTCCCACCATACTTATCAAGCAACCGCCTCATGTATGTGAGGGGATATTAAGCTCACCTAATGGGTGCAATTAAGTGCGACGAAGGTGGTATAACCATGGCAACATGTTTCTATGATTCCTCCTCCCCCCTCCCCTATCTTTGTCCTCTCTCCTTGATCATTAACTCTCTCTCTTTCTCTCTCTCTTATATCCTCTCTCTTTCGTTCACTAACATGCACGCACGCACGCGTTCACAAGTATATGAAGATTTGATCATCCGTTTTTCGAACAAGGTAAAAAAAAATATTCCAGTGTTCATTTCCTGGTGTGTCCAAAGATTGAGTTTTGTTTTGACTCTAAATGTTTGACTTTAGTCTGTAAGTCGTGTCTGGACTTTAATCAGCGTCTTCAAAATGTGACCGTGTACATGCTACCTCGTAGAATAAATTATTGGGAAGGAATACTCCACTAATACATACAGTAGAACCCCGATTAAACGGACGCCCGGTTATCTGGATTCGTATCGTAGCAAATGTTTTCTTCAAATTTGGGGAAAAAAAATTTTAATAACTTTTTCCTAACCTATTAGAGTTTTATGTATGATATGTAATTGTTTTTAGGATGTTCAAAGATGTATTTTTTATATAATATCTTACATATGTAATTTGTTTTATTATGTGTTGTAAGTACATACGAGTTACATCCTCTGCTTCTTTTTTTTGTTTTAGTATAGTACTAAATTTTCAATAAAGACTTTTATTTTGAAATAGTGAAATACTCTTCTTTTTTTTCTATAAGATCAAATATCCGGATATTTTAGATTATAGGACTAACCTATGTCCTAATTATTCCGGTTGGTTCTACTGAACATAAAAATTAAGGGTGTGAAATAAAAACACTAGAAAATTCGAAATGGAATCAATGATTTTTACAACACTTTGAAAATTTGAATAGTTGTAATTTCTTAGTTTAATTAATTCAATCTGATGGGGTGACCTGGTGGTCCAGGGGTAAGGTGTAGGACTTCTGTGCTGGGGGCCCGGGTTTCAATCCTCGGTCCCGGCACAGATTTATCTGATTACCAAACACTTCCTTCACCTCTGACGTGTATTGATCAAAACTTGTGAATGTGTGGTATGCCAGGCCTCCACCGTGGTTCGGATCCCACGTTAAACTGTAGGTCCTCCATTTCATCTCACAATCGCCCTATCATTACACATTAGTGGCTAACACGCTTGTGTTGAGCTCGACTGCTGAGGACGGGGAGATCGAGGTTCGAATCTCGGTCGGGTGAACTGGGGTGGTTTTTCCTAAATGGTTTTCAAATGGTTTTCCACTCTCCCTCCACACAAATGCGGGTTCACTTCCTCTAATTCAACCTTCCCAATTCCTAATCCATTAGCGTAATTACTGCTTAAAGCGTATAACCCGGACGGGTAGTAAGACGCGGTGCTAATAATAATAATAATAATAATGATGATGATGATTGGCAATATATCTGCTGCCCCCTTGAAGTGGGATGGAAGGGGATCCGAGAAAAGGCCAGTGTTTTTTGTATCAAAACCTCTTTCTGTCTAGAATAAATAAAATTTTGCTCCAGTAAAGATATAGATTTTAATTTTTTTCGCACAATGATATCAACAGTTCCTTAAGATTCGTCATGAGCATAGAGGTATTAGATGAGAAACTTTTTAAATGACGATAAAAAGTTGTATTTAAATTCCAGGACACCCTCGACAGATATTCAACAAATGTTGGTATCAACATGTGAGGAAAATTCAACTCTAGGTTTGTACATGAGTATTATTTTATTTAGTTTGACCTTGAAAATTGAAAAAAAAAAATATTGGCTTTTCCTTGCATCCTTTTCCATCTCACCTTAAGATTTCGTGTTTCATTTGGTAGCATTTGACAATTATTGTTGTTAAGATACGAGTAAAAGGAAGCTAATTATAACATCTTTCAACACTTAACAAAAACATTTGAAGAAAAAACAGCACATGAACATCTCGTATGTTTTTCCTGAAGCCGTCTGTCTTTCCGATCATCAGTCAAGTTAACCCTCATCCCCATCCCTTACCCGCTACCCCTCCGTTCCATTAGAGCGTCACTAGTTATTATATTCTCGTTCCGTTCTGTACCCGTCTGCTAACGACGGCGACGGAGAAAAAAAACGACTTTAAAAAATAAAATAAAAGCTCGATGCGCGCTTGGCTTGATCTAACATCATTAATATTTTCAACAGACCCGTTTAGTCTTCTACACTGTGAAAAAAAAAAAATTGACTAATCTTAAATTACTATTTTGAGTAGAATATTTAAGTGTTCGTGGGTCTTTTGAGAAAAAAAATACAAATGGCCTCGTGGTCTAAGGCGTTAGAATTATTTTGTATTTGACCATCGTTTAATGTGAGGTCAGGGTTAGAATCTCGGTTGGTCATACTGGATATGTTTTTGTTTTGGTTTTTTTCACATGTGGTAGATCACTCATTTGGCTACCTCGGTGGTCTCATGGTAAAGTTCTCGCCTTAGGAGCAGTTCGTGGGTTCAAACCCAGCTGGGGTCGACGGATTTTTTTTTCTTGAGCGGTAAAAATCCGCCGTAGTAAAACTTCCCTCGGAGGGTAAGTAAAGTTGTCGGTCCCAATTATACCGCGGCCTGAGGAAATACCTTTCCCGGTGAAATTGTATTATGTTATTGAAGTAATCGGTCCGCGTTTGGGCGGCAATTATTACGTTATTGTTTATTTATTGATATTTGACCCGCGATGCGGTGCCTATTATTATGTTTCGGTTTATATAGTGAGATAATTGGTATTTATAGCCCCGTGATCGATCGTCAATTAAAATGTTCTCGTTATCTGATAAAATAATTGGTAATTATAGCCCCGTGATCGAGCGTCAATTAAAATGTTCTCGTTATCTGATAAAATAATTGGTAATTATAGCCCCGTGGTCGAGAACCAATTATTGTAATATTGAGTATTTGATGAGATAATTGACATTTATAAACCCGTGATCAAGCGCCAATTATACTGATATCTCTTACACTTATGAAATAAGTAATATCTTTAAAATTGCACACGATTTATTAAGGTAATCTTCAGAACTGAAGATATGAGATTAACAAATTTCACTCTTTAACATTTTCTGTGTACTCTATGGATATTACACGTTATCTAGATTTATGCTACCGACACTGTATGTATTCATACGCATACGCGGCTTATATATGACCAACCCCTTACCTCTTGGATCCCCTTGTCACCCGTGTCGAAACCAACAGATAGAAAGAGTCCTGGCGACAGATGTTGTGAAGGCTAGCTTCCTATTGGGTAAAGGGAGCTAGCGTCACTTGCTTTTGGTAAACACTACGGAGTTGATTTTTGAAATAAAAAATAAGTCTTATGGTGTAATCTATTGACATTAATTCTGAAAAGCGCGTGATTCTCCATGGATGACGTATTAAAATGATATTTTACAAACAATACTTTAAAGAAAAATGCACTTCATCCATGACTTTTTAATATGTGAGAGGGGTCCAAATTAGTATCATTACAATTGGTAGGCTCTTTCACTTTCTCAAAGAAATTCTCATGCACTGATATAATAAATCAGTTCAGAAAGTATATGTTAAATACCTAAAATGAAAAAAATGAAAACTACTTAATCCCCTCTATGCAAATTAGGATGGATTTTTTTTTAAACCTCAAAATTTGGATTAAATATGTTATTGAATTTGACATTTACAGAGATTCAAAACATATCTTAAGACAATTAAAAATAAATTATAAAACAAATTAATAGGAGTTGAATCACTAAACGCCTGGAAGGAGTATGGAAAAAACCGATCAAGACTATCCATATGGTCGGCCCACTGTTAAAAATATCACTGAACTTATTTTTGAGTTTCCTTTTTGACTCTTTTAGGTGAGTATTTTTTATTCCGTTTTAAGTTTGGTTTTAAAATAAAGTCAACGATTTTAATTTCGGCGCGTTTGGGTTAAATGCATACGTTACACCCCTAACAATGAAACTGCCCATTTCATGAATTGGGCAAATGTCTGCTCATTCCTTGAACTGGCTTCTTTTAACTGACCATGTCACTAACTGGGCAAAAATTGAATTAGCTCTTAGCCATTTCGTCAACTGGAACTTATTGTATTATTTATCTACTTACGTATATTTATTTTGTTCTTCGCTTGTCTATTTCACGGACCGGGCAAAAACTGGTTCCATTCATGAATTTGGTAACGTTTGGAACTGCCAACCTAATGAAATGGCCAGCTCATAAACTTCCCTTCACCATTCATGAACTGGACAATTTTTTTCCCCCTGTTGGTGAACTGTTCAGAAGAAGAAGACATTTCACGGAAATGACAGAAATTTTCCCGATTCATGAATTGAGCAAATTCACGAATGGTCTGTGACACATATATACCGATTACGTTAAAGGATTGGAGCTGAGTAAGGGAGAATTTAATAGCAAATATACTGGCATTTGTTTGGAACGAGAGTGTAAAACTTAATTTTTTTAGATTAAAACTGATAAATCGATATTGCAATTGCATTATGCAAAAAGGGTAATGACTGCTTGGGATCGCAATTAAGTCTGCTTCTAATCATTCAAATCTCATCCTAAAAACTTATAAAAATGCCAAAAATATTATAAAAATACATAACCAGAATTATTACTAAATTTTCATAGATACGAGTGGTTAGTAATAGTTTGAAAAAATTGGTACACAGTATTTTGAACGAATTTATTAAGACGCACTTTTCTTTTTTCTTTCCTTGCATTTCATCTTATTATCCTGCCAGGCTAAACACGTGTAATTTATGGCAAATATTCCCATATTTACATAGAGCATACGTGGATAAACTTTTTAGTGAAAAACTTCCTGACTGAGGGAAAAAAAACCCGACCCTCCTATGGAAATCAGACAAGATGAGACTGAAGCCTTAGTTGTTGTTTTACTACCCTTTCAGGTTGCACGCTCATGTACTAATTACGCTAATGGTTTTAGGGATGGGGAAGTTAATATTTATAAGAATAGTGCCCGCATTTGCGTGAAGAGTGGAAAACAATCTAGAAAAAAAACTTCCTCAGTACACCCAGCCGAGATTCGAACCTCATTATCCCCCTCATCAGCAGTCTAGTAACTTTGAGAGTAGCACCTTTTGGTGACCTTGCGGTCTAGGGGTAAGGTGTCGGACTTCTGTGCTGGGGGTCCGGGGTTCAATCCTCGGTCCCGGCACAGATTTATCTGATTACCAAACCCTTCCTTCACCTCTGACATGACATCTTGTGAATGTGGGGAATGCCAGGTCTCCACCGTGGTTAGGATTCCACGTTAAACTGTAGGTCCTCCATTTCATCTCACAATCACCCCTACCATTATACATTAGTGTAAGTGCGTATAACCTGAACGGGTAGTAAGACGCTGTGCTAATAATAATAATAATAATAATAATAATAGTAGCACCTTAGACCATGCGGCCACTGAAGTGGGTAACTTGTGTTATGCACCATCTAGAATAGAACCAGGGTTCTCTGGATCCAAGTATTACTTATCTCACCAATCCACTCGATACCTTACTCTGGTCTAACTAGTTTAGAAATATTATATTTATAAATTCATTAATGTTTGTTTACAGTGTAGGTAAGATGAAATACTCGCATTCTTCGAGCGGGAAAGAAATGAACAACTTTTGCCAACTATTAAAAGGAAGTTGATCTTCGAGCTCAGAATGTAGACCCACCAAACTTTTTCAATCTGAATTAAAGTAATCTCTCCTTGGAGAGTTAGCTTGGATCTAGATAGCCCTTTAAAAAAAGGGGAACTTTAAAGTTACTTTTTTTTTCCCCAGCCATAGTCTTGGGTTGGAAAATCCCTAAGAAGATTGATTTAAAAAACCGATCAAAATAATTAATCAAAAATAAAATCTGAAACAAAGCTTCTAAACTTATATTAGAGATCTACCATGATTCGTAATATTCGAAATTCAGTATCTTGATACTTGAAAGATTCTAAATTCAAATCTAAAAGGAGGCGAGATTCTGATTCGAGAATATATAAATAAAATAAATTGAAGTTAATATTTTTAATAATATATACTTTTTTATATATAGAAATTAAAATCAATTCGTTATCAAAATATAGTTATCAATTTCATTCATGTAATTTCCAATGAGTAACTCACTTTGCTCTTTGGGGGCTCCCCCCCCTGACCACCAGTGATTTTTCTCTGCCAGTGGATGTAAACTAATGTAATTCCAGAACCACTTTTTGATAGGTCTTAACGTTTAGCCACAAGAGACACCCAAAGAAAGGTCCGCACCGACTTTAAAGTTGCACCGACATTTTGAATTTTTTGGGGGAGGGTTAAAAATTAAAATTTTAAACTTTTTGGAATTTTCCCGTCGGTTACAGGCTAGAAGCTATAATTTTGTCAAATTTCAAGTTTCTACCTCATCTGGAAGTGGGTAAACATTAATGTCAGGGAGTGAGTCAGCCGTGTGGCTTTATAGTAGTATAATAATTATAATAATATTGCCCGACGACAGAAAGTGTTCAAGTAATTATTAGCACCGCGTCTTACTACCCGTTCGGGTTATACGCACTTACGCTAATGTGTAGTGGTAGGGTGATTTTGAGATGAAATGGAATTCACAAGATGTCTTGTCAGAGGTGAAGGAAGGGTTTGGTAATCAGATAAATCATTGCCGCGACCGAGGATTGAACCCCGGCCGCAGGAAGAATGATGAAAGATATCACTAAACTGACCCGACCACAGGCTGGAAATAGTTGATCATAATGATGATGAGTGTGACCATATTCTTTCTCCAACAAATGCGTATACATTTCCTATGGATTAAATCTTCCCACTACCTAACACACTAGCGTAATTAGTAAATATGCGTATAACCTGAACGAATGGTTAGAGTCTGTTCACGATAGGTTTTTACCTGGATGATAGTTCAAAAATCACAAGTTTAGGCTTTGGATTGACAACACTTGTAGATCATCACTATTTTGTTATAAATGTAAAGTTTTTAAATTACTTGTTATATTTTACATTTAAAATAACGTAAACTTAACTTTTCTTACCCTATTTTAATAATTTCTTTTTATTCAATTCGAAACATAATTTTAAACATAATTGAAAGTACTTTCTTCGTTTTGGAATGTTATTGTATTAATACCTTTTAGTACATACATCGTATTTACTTGGATAAGAGATAATACTTGTCTTTATATATATATATATATATATATATATATATATAATTTATTTTATGATTATTTTTTCATATTTCAAAATATTTAGCTGAATAAAATATTTGTATCCACCTGCGTGGATGCATTATTGTAAAAAAACTTGTATCAGTCACGATCAATCACGTGGTTTAAATTCGTCGGTCACCATTTTAAAGCTATTTTCTTTAGACCTTTTGTGAAGGTGCTGTGAATTAAAAAAAATTAAGTGGAATAAAACTATAAATACGCTTTGTGCCAAGCCTCAAATAAAAATATAATTAATATTGGTCTAAATTTCTATGGTTAGCTATCACATTCATACATTATGCTATGTTTTCATTACAGTTATTCTAAATGGCAATATGTCGGCTGTTGGGGTAAGGATACATTATGGACTATTTCTAGTAACTTTTGGAGTTGTCGTCCAAGTAAACTAAGGTCGTGAATGTATTATAAATGTGGATGTAGGGAACACGAGAAAATGCCATTGCGTTTGAAGTTTTTATATCAAAACATCCGACAGATATTTAACAACTGTTGATATCACCGTGTGAAGAGAATTAAAATTTATGTTTTACTAGAACAATACTTTATTTATTCTGACAAAAAAGTGTTGATATAAAAATTGCAAAAAACAAAAATTGCCTTTTCTCGCGTCCTCCACATCCCCACTTTAAAGACAGTGGGGGGAAAAAATTTAGGACAATTCTGTGTTTTTTCCATGTCTAAATAACAGACTCGGATTATCCGTAGAGAAATTGCACCCGCATTTGTGTGAAAGAAGAGTGAGGGAAATAAATTTAGGGAAATCATTCCAATCACCTCGTCATCTTCAAACCAAACCAGAGAGGATTACGCCTTACCCCACGTGCCCACCAATGTGGTTTGCATATACAAAAATATTTCCTTTCGTTCAACCCCCCCCTCCCCCCCTCTCTCTCTCTGGACCTAAAAGTATCGCCACTTACACCTTCCAACACACTGCTTAAAACTTCCACGAACCGCCAAAGACCAGACTAAGTAAACGGCGTGATGGGGGAGGGTATATGGGGGGAGGGGGCGAAGTAAAGCTTCTAAAGAGGGTATAAGGGACACCCCCCCCAAACCTCCTTCCAAAAAACGGTGACGAGATAGTCT